>APFE030359757.1:38511-74184 GCA_000404065.3 Pinus taeda
TTGCTGGTGATAATATTTTCGCTGCATGTTATCCTAATTTAGTGATATTCTACTTTCACTAGCAATGCTTTCGCTACATGTTACTCTACTTTACCTTATGGTAATTACATTATAATCATGGTAATTATGGTACTTTGCCTTATTTGGTGATTGTTAGCATAGAATTTGGAGGGTTAATAATATAACTAGCTATCGGTAATTTTTTATTTTTTTTAATTATGGTGCATCACTAATTTTTTGGATTAATCTAAAGCAATTCCAGAATCCAATTTTTTTTTGACTAATCTAAGGGAAGTCCAGAATCCAATTTTCTTTTTTCTTTTCTGAATGAATAGTCTATTCCTCGAACCGAAATCATAACAAGTAATATACTTGAGATTTAAACAACCATTTATTAATTTTACTTATCACCTAACTAAACTTACCTTTAAACCAGATATCATGGTTAAACCACGTATCACTGAATGTAACTTTCCTGAATTCTTTATATGGAAACAGCATATAAACAGGTACCCAGTTTGAGAGTGACGATTCCAAGGCAAGTGACGCTGTGTGCTTATCCAAGGTTGAAGACAGGCTTTCCACTGTAGTCAAGCGATGAAGCGTAGGAAGAGGCTAGTTACCGTGCGGCTTTATATGCACCGGCTTTCCGATTTTCGGAAACACGCTACAAGCTATTCTCATTTCGCTACCAATGCCTTCGCTACATGTTTTTCTAATTTAGTTTATGGTATTCTATTTCGCTAGCGATGGTTCCGTCCACATGTTGTTCTAATTTAGTTTATGGTAATTGCGTTACTTGATTACGTTAACGTGCTGATTTTGGTACTTATGATGGCTGACTGGGATTGTTATAACCAGCAATCCGCGACCACTTCAAAAGAAAATTGGAGGACAATCAAATTAAGATTTCCATGTATGGAAACTGACACCAATATTAATTAATATTCATAAAGATACTTCAACTCATTTTTATAAATAATTTCAACAAAATAAAATAAGGCAATGTACATAATTAATTTAACATATTTTAATTATTATTAGTTTTTAATAGGTTTATATATATATATATAACAATATGTTCATTTATAATAAAAATATTTCAATTTAAAGCAGAGAAAAAAAATATTCAAGTAAAAGATTCAATCAAAATAAAAAAATTCAATTACATTTTCAATAAGGCATAATAAAAGGGAGATATCTAAATCGTTCAAAATTTGAAATAAAATTAATGTTTTGGAAGTCCAAACCCATTGCTAAGTACCGCTCCAATTGGAAGGTCATTAGGTCAAATCTCCTTGACACTTTTGGGGTTACGCTCTGCTTGTTTGGTCGGCCACCTAGTGGTGAACCACCCATAAAAAAAAATATTTTGGATTTAAATCATTATTAATAATAATAAAAAGTTGAATGTGAGACATAAATAAAAATTTTCAATATACATAGTTAAATAATATTAGCATGTATTTAAAAATATATTAATAATAAAAAAACATTCAGTGTGTAAAATGTAGTTATAAACAAAATTAATCTTCACTTCCCACTTAAATGTAATAATATGTATTAGGATGGTAATAATAAAAATTTAAAAATAACATGTATATATATATATATATATAATATTTATATATATATATACGTGGATTAAATTTATATGTGATATAAGTAGTATTATTTTTTAGAACTACTATAGATATATCTTAACTTCCGATTTACCAAGCACCTGGAGGAATCAAAATCTCTTGAGGTGCCAACTTGTCCTCAAGTTTTGCACTCAAAAAGAGGTTCTAGTTTTGAGAAATTTGATTTTGTTAACATTCAATTGTGTCAATTGGGTTTATCTTGAGTGGTTGGGAAGAATGATTGGGGTGCTTTCCACGCATGTTCAATTCCTACAAGTGATATGATGAGCTCCCATGTAATTCAAGTTACATGATGGGTTTCCATGCAATTGCCTTAAGCTTTGTTGATAAAATTGAATAGTTCTGTCATTGGATAATCTTTTAGTCAATCAAGGATTTGTTGGAATTATTAAATTACAAGTTTGAATTGTGAAAACCTCTTTAATCCAAATACTTCAATAGGCATCAATCCATAATAAGTATAAAAAAACTTCAGCATACATCTTATATTGCTAAAATACAAAAATTAGTTTAAATTTAAATTAATAATAACTATAAAAATAATTAATATATATAAATTAAACATATATATAAATATAAAAAAAAAATTATCTAAATTAAATTAATAATAATTATAAAAAAAATATAATATATAAATTAAACATATATACATTTAGAAAAATATGGAACATTATTTTTAACCATGTTTATTTAGCCTCACTTTACCATGGAAAGTCTTAATATCTGACTTGGCTTTGTTACAATATCATGGACCGATATAATATTAGTTCATATAAAGCTTTTTTAAATTAATCAACTTAATTAAAAGGGTAAGAAGAACATAACTACTTTGAAAATAATTCACAACCATTGATTTGTGTATACTAATATGAACGTTCTTCTAATCTTCCAAGTGGGTTAATTTTCCATGATTTTTCCAAGTGGATTAATTTTCCATGATTTTTCCAAAAAAAATCCCAATTTTACCCTACAAATAGCCAAAATTTTATGGATTCTAACTATAAAATAAGTAGAAATTTGGATGTTGATATAAATATATCAGCAAATATTTTATAGTAACAAACATTTATAGTTTTCATACTAGACACTAGTAAGATTGGCCAAAACCTATAAACTTTAAGATAAATTTCCATCCTTCAAATTTTCTCTAGAAAAATGTTAAATTTTATATTATGAAATTTTACATTAACATTATTCTTTTACTGTATATTTATAAACAATGATAATTTAATACATCTCATAAAAAACTTAATGATATTATCAATGCATATTATTAACTTAGATTTATTTACATTGATATTATTCTTTTCCTTTACACTTATAAATGAGAGTAATTTTGCTGGAATGTCTATTTTGGTATTGGACTTACTGAATTTTAATTTATATCAATAATTATTAAGTGCATAGTAGGGATTTAATGTTTATAGCATATTCTAGAATATTTTTAGTAGTATATACAAATAAAAGGTTGACATTTATTTTTAAAGGAGATATTTCTTTTTTGCATGTTTATTTAAATTCATTGATTAAAAAATATGGTCATATGAAAAAGTGCAATAAAATGAGTTATGGTTTTTTGGGCATTTGGTATTGTTAAGTCATGATATTGTAACAAAATCTATTTACAAATTAAGGATATCTATAATGAAATAGGGTTAAATCTCCATTGTTAAGAATATTGTTACATGTTTTTTATAAACACATTTATGATTAACTTATATATTAATTATTTTAATTTTAATGATTATTATTATTTTTGTATTAAAATTACAATTTAAGTTAATTTTTGTGATTTTTTTAATTTTAAGAAATTGATATATATAATAAAATAAAATTTAAATGTTTATTTTGTATTAATATTTATCAACCAAATTAAAAATATAAAAAAAAAATGATTAAAACTTCAAATAATAAATTTGATCACTAAACAAATATTTTGAAATATCAAAAAAGGAATAGGCATCATAGAACCAACAATCCAGAACTTACCTCAACATTGTGTCCTAATAACAAGCACGACCTGCCTCAACATTCTGTCCAACCATAACCACATTAACAGTTATGAAAAAACATTTTAACTCTTTTTTCTTTCTTTTACAAGTGTCAAGTTTTTGTTTTCTATGCCCATTTGTTCAGCTTCAGATCACTCACACTAATAATCACATGGCGAATAAATAGTCCAGTTAAATTCTTCATCTTTGCCTCTACCGAACGCTGATTATTTCACTATGAATCAAATAGTCTAGTTTCCTCATCTTTGCAATGTAGAAAGAAACGTTAACAAACATTGATGAAAAAAAGGAGCCCCTGAAGATGATATTAGCGGTGCATTTTGCAACAAATTTTTATTCAAGTCCCCACATATCATTGACATGGAATCAAATCACGATTATTTGCGCTGCTGGATACTAAGATCTATCTAGTAATTCTATCATGATGCTTATTACTGTGGCACTATTTTTTTTTTTTTTTTTTACTCTCATTGCTTGAGTAATTCTATCATGATTATTACTGTGGCACTATTTTTTTTTATTTTTGAATATGACTAGTTGAGTTTGTTTAATTTTAAAAACATTTTTAATCTTATTAAAAAACAAGTTTTTGGGTATTTGACTCGTTCATATTTTGAAGATTTGATTACAATCTTCACATTGGAATGTAATGAAATGATCATTCATTCTATCGGGTTCTATGTCACTGCAATTATTTCCACCAAAATTTGTGAAAATTCCACCACTATCATTACTACGCAATCATTCCTTGCCATTCTTTTTGTTCGGTTCTACACAACTGTCATATGGATTCATATCCATACAACGTATCCTTTCTCATAATGTCCAAGAAACCGTTTTTCGCAGTTCTAGCTTTTGTGAGCAAAATGACATATTCTCCAAAGTTATTATCCATGAATCATTTTATATTCATCATTTCTCAATCCGTTGAAGGATGTTGACAATGGAACCAAAGTTGTAACTCTCCAAAACTAATCAAGTTCCTTTTTAGATACACTGCAAAATTTTGATGTTACTGACTTGCAAAAGATTCCAATTTGTAAGATTTTGTTGATGAGGTCATGGAACATGTGGAATAATTTGAGAGATGTACTAGTATGCTCATGTAGCATCACTGAATTATCAACTAACCAAAGGAAAGAGCTGAAAATAGGTGTTGAGCTTGCTAAAGCTCTTCTATAATTTTCATGGATGAGCCCACTTTTGGTTTGGATGCTAAAGTAACTTCAAATTTTATGCAAACTATTTGTAATATAATAGACACTAGGAGTACAATTGTATGTATCATCATCCCAACATTAACATCTTTGAATGTTTTGATGTGTTAAACTAATGTATATATTATATATTAATTTATGTTGTTTATTTATGAGTGGTTTTGATTTCTAACTTACCATAAATTTGGGTTCAGCTATTCTGGATGAAAAGAGGAGTAAGTCACTTATTTTATGTTGTTAGGCTAGAAATCTCACAAGATTATTGAATAGTTTGAGGTAATCACTTAGCAGAGTCTTGTAGTTAGAAAATGAATACAACCCAGCTACATGGATGTTGGAAGTTATCTCTATTTCCATTGAACATTATTTGGTGATATACTTTTAAAAGGATTACAGAAAATATTCCCTCCATATGTAGACATTAAAGTTATCAAACCTTTAGAATCCTTCCACTTATAATAGCTAGCACAAGAAGTTTACAAAATACAAAGACAGTCTAGCATTTCATCATTTTCCTTGGAAATAAAGGTGGAATAAAGCTTTGGTTAAAGAACTCAATGCTCAATTCCTTAGAGTAAGGGATATATACTTTTCTACCCAATAATTGGATTCATTCTTCACATAATTCACATCCTATTTAAGGAATAAATGGTGGAATTACTGGTGGAGTCTTGATTATAATGTTGTTAGATGATTCTTCACACTTGTTTGTGTTTTTCTTTTTAGAAGGATCTTGTAGAAGGTTAGCACAAAATAGTATCTACTTGAAATTTAACTTGGTAAGAGAGATTGCTTTCCAAAACATTATGTTGTTTGGATAGAAAATTCAACAAAAAGTTTGATGCTCTCATTTTGTATCATATTATTGATATAGGTTCTTCTCTAATACTAAGAAATATGTTACTACATATCAAGGATCTCTTTATCATTGTTAGGGCTTTGTTTAGATAAGTTATAATTTTAGGAGCCAACAATTGTTCAACTATACATCCTATCCTTACAGTGGAGAGAACTATGTTCTAGAGAGAAGATTGCATGAATGTACATTTCACTATCTTATTCCATCGCTAAGGTTGGTGCTATATCACCTTTTCATGTTATGCTATACATTCACACTATTTATTTACCAAAAATTACAATAACTTCCTATTTACATATGTAATATTTGATAATTGTTTTAATAAATGGTGATTGAAATTCCATACATAATATTATAAATAATTATGTACACTCTTATTGCTTAAAGTATGGTTTAATCCAAATATACAACTTAAATGTTTGGGTTTAGTTGGTTCTTTACCCTTAACTACTTTTCATTTCTTTATTTCACCTATTATGGTTAATGTAAGTCTCCATTATTCCAAACCACCAAGTGACTTCAATAAGAATATTTCTCCTATTTAATATATCCAAGATAAGTTAGTTATGACTAATTTAATTAGGTAATCATCTTCTCCTAATGGGTTTTGGATGAATATGCTAAAAATGCCCAAATCGTGGATTTGGTAC
This sequence comes from Pinus taeda, assembly GCA_000404065.3. Lineage (NCBI taxonomy): Eukaryota > Viridiplantae > Streptophyta > Pinopsida > Pinales > Pinaceae > Pinus > Pinus taeda. The sequence continues at coordinate 44,893 of APFE030359757.1, forward strand.
TCATCCCAACAACAACATCATCAAATTCTACAATACAACACAACCATAACAATGACCACAACCATGCATACATAACAAGAAAATATACAACATTCATGCATGCATGACATACACATTTTTCCCATCTATTTGAAGTGTTGAACCATGCTCTGATACCAATATGAAACTCCCTCCTCCCACACTTACCCAAGTTCACTGGTCCACAAGGGTAAATATGTGACGAAGAGTTACTATGACATGAGTCAACCTCCTAGATTACCTTAAGGAAGTGGAATCAACAAAATCAAAAACTTACTGACTTCCCTCAAGTTCTACAGGACCCCCAATTGCTAAGCCACCCTTCCATGTGCCAAAACCTTGAGTAAGGCTTCTTTTTCAATGTCCTAGACTCCTACATGCTAGCACAACACTGCAGAAATTTGAATGTAACCCTCCAGTCACATGCATAAGCTTGCAAGGGAGTGATTGCAATATTTTTCACCTAGTTATAATCCTGTTATTGCAATATTTGAGCCACTTTTTTAGCTCTAGTCTCCAAACCACTTCCCATAACTTAATGAAACTCTCAGAAATGATAAATGACACAGGGACAAGGCCTTCTATTCAAAACTTAGACAAGAAATTTCTCTAAGTAGGCCCAACCATGACAGTCATTCCGTCAAACAAATCATGAACATGTAATCTAAAGGTCATAATTACATATATGGACGTAGGGATCTCACAATTATATGAGAATCATCAAGAAGGATTGATGCCTTCTCACAATAGTTGCATTGTAATATATTAGGTCATACATTCGTTAACCATTCATTTACTATTCCAAACATGATGAGAGCCATAACTAAAGTCTTCTATAAAGTCATCCTTATAACGAACATATAACCAAAATAATAACAATGATATAATAGCCATAAAATCTACATAACAAAAAGTATAAATACTCATGAAATACACGAGGAAAAGAGCTCTTATTAACATATGCAAATACCAACCAATTCAGGTACTTCCACATACCACTCGACCATAGATTGGGCTAAACCAAATATTTTTTTCAGTTAATCACCCTTGTGCCATATTCCAAGTGTTAATGTGGGACTCACAAGAAAAAAACCACGGCTTCCTCAGGCTTTACCATGTATCCCACCATTATCGGTCAAGGGGTTCCTAGGTCCGAAACCCTCATCTCTACAACTAGGCTTTACAGAACTCCCATAATTACTAGTCAAGAGATTCTTAGGAAAAACAATAAGCATCCACTACCAGGGTTTACTCCAATCTTGTCATTGTTGTTCAAGGAGTCACTAGGCCCTAAACAAGCATATATGCCTCTTGATTTCTTCACTAATACTTGGAGAAATTTTCCCATCTCCAGCCTCAGGATTTACCGTGTATCTTGTCATTACTGGTCAAACGATTCCTGGGCCCTCGGGAATTTTCTTGAGACCACTTTACACAGTTCCAAAACCATTTATTTATCCAACTCAACTAAATGAAAGAACCCCATCACACCATGGCTATCCGAAAATCACAAGGCAAGGATGAAAACCACTGTCACACCTAGAAAATCCCATGTCAATGACAACAAGAGAACCAAACACACACATGCGTATACCATGCATGCAAAAACTAGCAAGGAAATCATACATGCAACTCAATACCTACAAATTAATGCCATTGTAGTTGCTTGATCTTTGTTTTCCTTTCCTTTCTTATCCTTCCTTTGCCTTTCTTTCTCGAATGCTAGAGTGCTCCAAGAATGCACTAATTGTCCAAGAATATGAGAGAGAGAATAGAGAGAGAGTTGCAAAAATTAATTGATAAATGGTTGTACTGACAAAAGTTGTGAATTGATCCTCAAAATCCTTTTTATTATTGAGGCCTATATTTTCTTTAATTTCCATTATTTTCCTATTATTTCCTCCTCACGTGTAACCTGTGACCTTTCACCTTCCTTTTATCCCAATTTCCTTTATTTCCATAAATAAAATGCCAAGAAATGTCCCTTTGCATTTTCAAATCGTTTTCCATTGCTTTTGTCAATTTCCTTAGCCATAATAAACCAAATGAACAACCCTCTAGGATGTTTTTCTCAACATTTATCTAGGAACATGTGTCCCATGAACTTGGTCCTACGTTTCCTTTAGTAACCTTATTACATGGATTTTAACGAGAGATGTTACAACCTTGATGACATTGTGGCTAGACTAACATAGGTGGAGTGGTTTTCCCTATATAACTCGGATACAACATGAAGTATTGATGATTATTGATGCTCCTAAAACAAATTTTCCTTAGGGAAAATTCCTAAAATTCCTCCTCCCTCTATGTAGTCATCATTTCTAACTAATGGTCCACCATATATATTTCATCATAATATATATGAAAAGCAATATTAAAATTCACAGTAATTTACTTTCCAATTGAGTGCAAAGTTATCCCTCACATATATTCCAAACAATTTACACGAAAAGGTAAAAGAAAATACAATATTGATACCTTAATTACAAATGTGATTAAATATCGAAACATTGTGGTTGCAGAGTGTGGATTCTCACTAATGAAAAGGACTTCAAAAATATGTAAACATAACGCAAATCTCATAATGGTGAACTTTTAACAAAATCATGAAGCAAAATACATAGCCATAGGATGTAAAACAACCCTGAAGAACATTGCAGGAAGAAGACTACTACCCAACAGTAAAGTTGGTGAACCCTGTTATTTATACAATTTATTTAAACATAATGAAAATCTCAGAATGATCATAATGTTTAACATAACCAACCAACACAAACATTTCCACAACGCACCATTAAGAAAAAATAATTTGATGCTGACCAACAATATAGTTGGCGGACAATCACAAAATCTAGTTGCTAAATTTCTATCACCCAAGCATTAGGGTCCCTTTCTATCGCCCATACATTCATCGTTAACATTTATTTCTTCATTATATGATATCCATGGTTCCTCACCGAAATTTCCTTGCAGGCCATTTGTCTGTGTCAGGTGATGTCACCACTAAAGCATCCATTCACAATGCACCATTTCTATGACGATTCCATTTGGATTTTATCAAAGAGTCCATGGTCATCCTTACAAATGCACAAGACTCAACTAGACCAAGCCATAGGGTTCACATCTCCTTTCTTCGAATACGATCTCGTAATTTATATTTAAAAAGAATTGTTTGGACTGCTAGTGTAGATTGTTGCTGTAAATACACATGTTTTAGATTAAATTGGAGTGCCAAAAAGTCAAGAGCTTGAGCTAATTACAAATGAGATCTATTATTGTAAATAGTCAATAAGAGTTAGAGTTGTTTTGAAATTTTTTGAAATCCATTTGTATCAAGTTGGCATACCAAAAATTCCCTAGCTTGATGATATGTAAATTGCAAATCAGATCTATTAACTTTTAGAGTCAATAAGAGGTATATCTGGTGAAACTGTGGAATCCATTGTTTCCAAATGAGGTTTTACTCACTAGCTATAAAAATTGAATCCTTTCGAATTATATAACACATTTGAATTTTAAAAATATAGTACCATTTGAGTCAATGTGTCATAAGCATTGTTGTTACCACCATTATTAATGTGCAAGTTGCAATTTTATATAAATTTGAAGTCATGGGTTGTTAGAATTTAAAAGAAGTGATGTGTTTGGCTCTTTTTGATTGTCTTTAATATCATTTGTTTTTATGAAGATATTTACAACTAAGTGTTTTGTTTATAGGTAGAATTTTATAGACTAGTTTGAAGGGGGTGTTGAAGATATTTACAACTAAGTGTAATAGATTAATTTGAAGGGGTGTTGTATGCAATTTTTTCAAGAGGATGTTTATAATTTATAGGAATAGAAAATATTCAATTAATTGTTTCATTTATAGTTATAATTTAAATGGGTCTGAAGGAGTGTTGAATGTAATTTTTTAAAGAAGGTTTGAAATTCTAAATAATTTAGATTACGTGAAAAATGAAACAAAAAGATAGATAAAGAAATGCACCATACAAATTAGTAATATGAAAAAATCCTAACTCTTTATAAAATAGTTAAATATTGTAAAAGTTGAAAAGAAGTCGAAAAATGGTTTTTTAATGCAAAGAAAAAGTCCTTAAGATCCAAAACCCTAACCTTATGAGGCAATTCATTAAACACTTATAAGCATAAATCAAGCACTCTTATTATTCAAATTCCAAATACTCTTAGGTAAATATTTGATGTTTATGTAGCTATGAATAAAAAACTCTTATTAATCAAATTCCCAACACTCTTAGGAAAATATTTAATGTTTAAATCATGTAGGAATAGATATGGTCATTTACAAATGAGAGTGATGCAAGCCCCTTCTGTCACGTGCTTACTTTTCCCAAGATCCTTCTTCCACTACATGAATTTGATTTAAGTGAAAAACTCTTATACCATCCCCTCTAAGTCAACACACCTATGCTTAAATCTGCCTTCCCCAGATGACGGGACACCTCTTCCATATTCTTTTGTTTAATCCAAATATTTTATCTCTATCTCGTTTATTATATAAACATACACAATTAAAATGAAAATAGGCTACTGCCACATGGGATTTCGCTTGAACTAAGGCTGGTCGAGAGGTGAACCCCAACTCAAGGTCAAAGTTCGAGCCATTTGATGTAAAGGAAGAAGAGGAAAGACACGAAATTCACACACAAAAAACACACACAAGTTGTGACTCTTTTATTGATCACACAAAACTTGATGTTAAACTTTTTCGATTAGCAATGTGCCCAAAATAACTTAACATGCACACACACTAAATTTGGATTTCTCCAAATATAACTTGAACTCTACCTGACTCACACTTAACTAAGTTAAGTCACACTCTAAATCTGGACTGCTCTTAACTTACCTTATCTCTTCTTGCATCACTCAACTTGGATCATGCATTGTTTTCTTCGGTATGTCATATCTTGTCACAACTTCGATAGATTCATGAGGAACTGATGACATCCCTGCTCGGTATAATCGTAGTGTCTCTCTCACCACATTGTGAAGGTACTTCAAGCTTGACATCAGAATAGTTCACTTTGCATTGTTTTCCAATGTCCGATTCGATTTCTTCCTGCAATCTCTTCATTACATGCAGATGTCTGAGAAACTTTCTCATTGCCCATTCTAACGTAGTGTCCATTGACTTAGTTCTGATGGTGAACATGTCCTGACAAATTCATACAAATTCGATTCATTTTCATATCAGTAAAAGGAAATTATGTGGATCAATTGAATTTTAGGAATTAGAAAAATGAAAGAGGGAATGAGACCCCATAGACTTACAAAAATAAATTCCTTGATGGTTTCCCTTGTGATTTTTGCATGTTTGTTATCACTTTGAATCTGAAGAAGGACGTCAATGAAGCCTTCACTATTATTTCATGCTTTTGTACCCTCCACCTAGTCATCCAAGGTCGAGTCCATGGAATGGTCATCTATCACTTTCTCAATGAATGCATTGAATATTTTTTTTGCCTCCTTCATGCATCGATTCATACCAAGAAAATTAGGCCAATCCAAATAACGAATAAAGTCTCCAATGTTAAAAGCTCCAACTGTAACTTCCACTTCTAACAATAGATCTCTAAATCCTTTTCCATTGCTACCCAAGTCACCGTTAGAAAATTTCTTTCTTGCCATTATTCACCAAATTATGTTGGTGGTGAGTGTAAAGAAGGCCTTGCTAGCATTCACACCAATTACACTGCTCTGAATCTCCTCCCAAATGGAATGGATCATGACTAATACTTCTTCCTCTCACACTTCCTTGAAGGAGTCAAGTCTTTTGGCGCTCAGTAATTCTATCAGGCACATTTCTTTCATGTGTTTCCAATAATCTCCATATGGAGTCAATATGACACCCTTGAATTGTACGATAAGTATTTTCTAGCAGTTGCTAGCAGCCAATAGGCAAAGACCAAATCATGTGTTTTTATAAAATTTCTTAGTCATCTTAGAAGATGAAAGGACTACGGCCTAGACAGAACCCAAGAAGAAAAACATGATGGGGCCATATTTGTCCACATAATTTTTGAGAGCACGATGAGGAGGTAGACTCAATTAATGAATGTTCCCAATTATTGGCTAAGGATAGGGAATTGGAGGAAACTTACCACCCTTTCTTCCACTCTTGTGCTGCAAGATCCAAAAGATGAAAACAAGGGTTGTGAATCCAATCATTTTTGCATTTAATATTGTAGATAGAGTCGGATTTTGAACCAACTCGTTAAGAAACATGTCAAACCGTCTGGAATGTGTATTGATGTAAGGAAATATTAGCATTATTCAAATATAATAAAATCTCAGTAAAACAAAAAGCTTGTGATGAAGGGTAACACAAATTTCAAAACTCTTTCATGCTTCATGCACCCAACACGCTACTTTCACAAATAAAAAGGCAACTGAGATGACCTGCACCATCACTTGAAAGAAGAACATAATTTTCTAGTATAAATTGGAGAAGTGCACTAAGCTTGACTATATCCACAGAGTAGATATCCTATAATGGTTGTGCATATCCAAAAACAAAAGCATGTTCTTTGGTTGTTCCCAAAGCTTTATCCATAATTTATCCAAATAAGAAATATATTGATTATGCAAAGGAAGCTATATGTCAACGTTTAGCAACATTCTTTACTGTCAATAAAACAATTAATTAAAGGACTTTATTACTAGATTAAATGTAAAAGGTTTTGGCATTTTTCTGAGTGATCGATTTGCATTGTGCTTATACATGATATTTATGTATTGACTTGTAAATAAAAAATCATTAGAAAATTAAGAAAGTAAATAATTTTCCAAATTCGAGAAATAATGTTTGAATTTTGAGATTTATTTAACCATATACCACTAACATTTATTTTGAAAATTTCAGTTGCTATTTATTCGAAGTGTCAAATGTGTCAATAAATCAAATCTGAATCCGGTAACGACTAGGGAAGAATAACGGTGATGACTTCTGGCATCATACTATTAATCATGATTAATGGTTTTAGTAAGAGAAAACCCTTGTTAGAGATGAAAAGCTTGCTCAGAAGATTGTGGAAATTCTGTTAGGATTTTGCCAAATCCTACAAAAACTAATTTTTTGGGAAAATTTGTGGCCTCAATAGACAATTAGCTTTGTTAGTATCACAATAAAACAAGTCCTCAATGATTTACCAATGGGGGTAGCTCAATAATTAATTTAATTTTATATAGAAATAGGGAAACATGTCTACACATGATATTCATTTATGACTATTAACAATTATCGTTGGCAGTTCCAAAGCTAATTGTCACAAGTGTCATGACTTTTTTCTATTATTACTGCATATATGCATCTAGCCATTTTGAAAACATGTACGAGTATCAAGAAATCGTTGACAGATTGTGGGAGATTGAAGCTAAAAAATGCATTAGAAAGCCTTTTAGAATGTAGTATTGGTACACAATGGTATTATATTGTACTGTAATTTATGTTTTTATGGCATGTATTTCAATGATATTAAATCAACAAAAATATATGTAGTTAGTGGAGGAGATGGTTTTGCAATATCGATATTTATTTCTATTGTTTCCCATAAATGTTGGATTCGATATTTTCAATTGCCATTTCTTAGGAGTGTCATATTTGGTAGTTGGCACATGAAAAATAGCAACAACTGTCAAGTTCCATTGCATAAGAAAATTGTAAATTTACGCAAAATTGGAAACGAATATAAGTAGCAGTTAAATGAATCATGTTATTTGCAATTGTACAATCAACGAAGTGATATTCGAATCTGACAACGAGAAGGAACAAAAACATTGACATTTTCTTTACCAAATATTTTCTTGGTCTCACTTCTCAACGGATTTAGTAGTATTCAACAATTCATTTTCTCAATTGCCTAGGTTATTTCACAATTCTCTCTATAAAACATTTCTTTTTTGCATAATTGTTTAGGGATTTGTATTTTCTCGTTATGCATTTTACGAACAGAGGAACTATACCAATTATTTATAAATTATTTAGGGGTTTGTATTTTCTCTTTTCATCTTATCAATTCACTATTGCTTTCTCTTTCTCCTCTGGTATGTGCATTTTCTTTTCCCTAATAACTGAAATAGCATGTGAAGAAAGAACCAATGCATTTTTTGCATGTCATAATCTATAAGAAAATATGTTTACACAACGAATGGTTTATTAAATTTGTAGGAAACCAAGTATTAAATATCGACAATGGACGCCCAAATAATAGTTGAGGCAAAACAAAAACAAAAAGTCCAAAATATTGCACAACAATCTTCACCTTCCACACCCAATGTCGCCCATGAATCAAGCAAAAAAAAAAAAAAACTCGGTTCTAGAAAATTGGTCATTGGTAAGTGAGCAAGTAATCAACATGAGTGAGACAATTTTCACAAATAATTTCTAGAGCAAACAAGTATAGTTCAAACACTAAACTCCAAAAGTGTCATCAATAAAGAAAGCATTAAATAGGCTATAGGCGTAAAAAGTTGATAGTAGTGAACAACCTAACTAGATCGTTATTTTTTTAGTGGAAAATAAAAAGATAATGGAGCAAATTTTAGAACAGGACATTATTTTCAATGAACATCCCATCACATTGAAAAATGCAAACTATGACAAAACGAGTAAAAAATTGAGAGTTGAAAAGGTAAATCTTGAAAATGAAAAGGTTACTATTCAAGAACATGTGGATATTGATCTATCTGACATTGATATGATGGGGCTCATGGTATAATTGCAACATTTTACCAATGATGTAATTACTCAAAGTGTTACCAATGTTCTTGGAAAAAGTCATATGTTGAAAAAGAAATTAAAATAACAAAAAGACATTGAAAATCCAACTCCTCAGATAATGACTCCACTGGTAGTACGATCACCCTCATCATCATGTCATGTTGTTGCAACACCATAAACATTCCACAAGGCTATGAATATGTGTAATGAAGTGGACACATATATCCTTGAGAATATAAGCAAAAGATTAGAAACTATTGAAGATGCCTAGCACGAAGTTCTCGATTTAGCGCATTTCCAAGATAAAATAACGAAATTTATGGACTAATTTAATAGTAATATTACAGAAAATAGGCAATTCATTGACAATAAATTAAATAATTTTAAGCATAGGCTAGCAATACTCTCTGATTTTGAAAAGAAAAACCAACAGTTACCAAATCTTGAACGAGTGAAGCAGATGGAAGCTCAATGGGTGGGAAGGGTCACTACACTTGAGAATTTCAAGTATAATTGTAGTGAAATATCTAAAAGGAGATATGATGCATATTTAGAGGAAATGAACATTATAAAAGGCTTAGAGGGTCCAGGCATGCTGCATGATTCTAAGTATGATTTCAATTGTAGGAGAACAAACTGAAAATGGCAGCAGAGTCTAATAACATCATTTATTTTAATAAAAAAAATTGGTGCATGGCTAATTACTTTTTCCATCTTCAATAAGTAGAATACTAAGTTGGTTGTCAACATGTAGTAAGAAACTAGAGAAATTGAAAAATAGATTTTCACCAAAAACATGAAAATGGAAGTCATAGTTTCGCTAGATGAGGGCTACATTAAAACAATGATCACCATATTTCTTCAATGAGTTGTTGAATCATAATACATCTACAAATTATTTTCCTCTAGCTGTGGATATTTTTCAAGGAAACATAACACTAATTTCTGCTACAGGAAATCCATTTACTTTACAATTTTCTTTCGACAATTATGATTCTACATAGCAATTTTGTCTTTGAAGAGCATGTTTTGAATATTCTCTAGTATAAATATGAGTTATGGCCATGCTTGTTGACATTTTATTCTAACATAAAGCTTTCTATAAATTTCCAAAAATATGCTTTCAACTTTTCTATTACATTTAGTGTTTTGTTGTTGCTTTAAACGAAATTTAACATTTCGCAATGATTTGACATTCTAGACATATATCTCTTAATAATAGAATACTACAATCAAAAGTTTCACTCAACAGAGCAACTTGCTTCCGCACAGTTAAAGCTTTACACAAGGAATATTGTACTTAAAATAAAACTAAAAACAAAAAAATCATAGATATAATTTAAATTAAATAAGTTCTAATATTGTTGAGAAAATTTGTTTTTAATGCCTATCTCTTGAATCTAAACATTTTGTGAACTAGTTGCTATTTAGAAATTGAAATGCAAGAAATATTTTGAATTCAAACCCACTTGACTATATCGATTTTATGATAAAGATTTTATTTGTATTCAACCATATGCTTTAATACTGTGTTTTATATCTCATATTGTGTTATTGATCAAAATAAAAATTAACGTAATCTGCAATTCATTTGAGTTAAGATTTGATTAAATCATTTAAGCGTGAATTGTGAATGCGTCCAATGATACGAAAATTGAATTTGCCAATTTAAAATATTACCAATAGTATTAGCAATGAAATATTTTAGTGTGAAGTGTGGATTTCCACGCAAAAAATCTTTCTATGTACAATGAACTTCTTCTGTACAAACAAAGCTTATGTTTAATGAAATGTGGTTTTGTACATAGTTTTTTGTGCATTCTGCATAACTTTTACTCAATTGACTACTGATATGCATTATATATAACTAAAGTATTAGAAGTAATACTAGTAACAAAAATGTTTTTTACGATGTTTATGTGCTCAAAGATATACGAAGGTGTCTTTTTTGTTCTAAAATTACTTGATGACCTACGTTTTACTAAATTGAGTGTTGATATGCATTATTTTTAACTGAAATATTAGCTATAATATTAGCGGTTAGTACAAAATGTACAAATCTGCACAAAGAGCTTCCATAAGAGCCTAAACAAAAAAATATTCAAAAGATTTGAAAATAAGCATTATTTACACTTAAAAGGATTAGCGAGAACTTCACATGCACATCCATATATAGCATGTTCGAAGGTAGCTATACAACCATTGTTTGGCGGAGCAAACATGGGATAAGAGAATTATGCACCTTCAAATAATGTAAACCTATGCACAATGAAACTTGAATGACACTGAGCACTTACATGTTAATTGACAGACATATGTTAATTGATGGAGTAACTATTAAAATCTCCTAGTCGAGGCATGAGATTTATATAAATTCTTATTTTCAAATGAAAGACTAAATTTAACTTCCTAAAAAAAACCACATGCACACTAAAACAAAATTTTGCTTTATGTTATGCCTTGTTCTACTAAACAATAAAATCTAGCAATATAATAATAAATTGTGACATGCCAACTAGGTGCTTCTCCTTTCTGGCATTATTTTCAAGGTTTATTTTACATTCAAATTTCCAAAGTTATATTCTATTATGCAGAGGAAGCATGTGTGGAGGAATTTGTGTATAGGTGGCTATTCAAAGGAAGTGTGTGCAAAGAACAAATTCTCACTGTGTGGAAATATTTGTGTCAATAGAATCAATTAATAAGTGGTAGAGGTGAACTGAACTATGCAAGCACCCATTGGGTAAGACCCTGGAAGAGCTCTGGTGAACATGGAGGTTTAGGGTTTGGGTTAAACCTACAACAGTAGACCTGCATAGACCACAACACCTCTTTCATCATTTTCTAGTAATACGACAAACCACAAACAACAAGGAATAGCATGCAAATCATGCACATCCCCCCAGGGGGAGGACATGACACTTTCCCCCAAGATACTGAAAACATTCAGATGCACTCGAAAGATATCAGGCAAAAGGCCCACGATGAAATAGGAACAGGACCCGAGATATCGACAGTGAATATGGACAAAAGCAAGGCCTCCCAAAGTGACATCGGCTACCTGCAAGCTGGTCGCAACTAAAAGACCTAAGATTGAGCTCCCAAGTCACCAGATCAACACTCAAATGCAATACCTGAAGGATCACACCTTTATTAGGAAATTTATAGGCTTTTAGCCTACATAGAAAGCTTTGCATGGATGGATCACAGCCAAGTGGAAGCCGAAAGGGCACATTGCCCTGTAGTTGGGACCTAAGGGGTTCTTTACGGCAGTTTTCAACTATATAGAAGATTGAAACAGAGTCATTGATGGAGGACCTTACCTTTTTAATGCAGTTGGCCTATATCTAACGTACTAGATCAAAAGATTCAATTTGGACAAAGAATATGTAAGTTGGGCACCAGTATGGATCCACCTCTATTCCCTCCCATTAGTGTATTGGGATGAAGATTCACTACAAGATATTGGAAATGGTCTAGGGGAATTCATCAAAATTGCAAAGGAGACAAAACTCAGAAGATATACTTCCTACGCCCGCATCTGCATCTATATGCATCTCAGCGAAGCTCTTCCGGATGCGGTAAGTCTATACCATGACGATTTTGAATGGACTCAATCAATAGATTATGAACATGTCCCATTTCGATGCAGAAAATGCCATGCCCTTGGCCATCTATTTCGTGACCATCCTTCAAATCTAAAAAACCTTCACCTCCTCCTCTTCAGATAAGGCTGACTTGGACAGATTCACCAAGGTCTCTAACCGTAAAAAGAACCACAAAAAACCCATTTCAAGCCCTAAAAAACCTGTTGCTAGTTCTTCAAAGCCATCCACCAGCAATAGCTTTGAAACCCTAGCATAGCCAGAGCTAAATAACTTTGAGAATATTGTTCACTCAGAGGAAATGCCGAAGATGACAACACAATTCATTCCCACTGGCTCAAAGAAGACCCAGAGATCTAAGCAAACCATAGATCTCACCTCCTCCCCACCTAGTATGAACTCGAAATGGAACACTCAGGGCATGGACGTCGAAAACATGCAGCCAACAAACACGGCTATAACAGATACAACAAAGGAAAGAAGTGAAGCCCAACACATGAAAGAGGAGCCTGAAAGCATAGATATTGGAGATCTGGACATTCTTGGATTAGAACAAACTTGCAAAACAAAAGAATATGAGAAGATTCCAGAAAGACATCTAGAAAACCTAGAAGTCATCCTTTCCAGATCACAATAGCAAAGAGCCCTAGGCATTCAGCCTGGAAGTCAATGGGATGGAAAAAACATTCCTAAAGACAATAAAAAAAGAGGAAGGAAAATAGATCTCCAAAGAACCATCTGTATTGGGGAAATGCTGGTGGAATCGGGAAGATATTCCAAGCTTACCAAGTATTACAACCCCCTACCCAACAATGCATCATGAAGCTAACTTCATGGAATATTAGAGGGCTCAGTAGCCCCGGGAAATACAGAATGATAAAAAACACGATTCAGCAAGAGAAACCCCAAGTCTTCTTCATGCAAGAAACTAAATGTAAGTCTACAACACTGGACCAAACCATTAGAAAAACATGGCCAGTTAGCAAAGTAGTGGCAGTGGATGCCTCAGGAGCCTCAGGAGGCCTAGCAATAGTCTGGGATGAATGAGCCATCACGCTTACTAACATTCATGTGAGTAAGCACTTCATTTAAGCCACCTTCCATATTACAGGGACAATTGTGCATGGTCACCTAACCAATGTCTACTTCCCCAAAGAGGCAATGTATAAGATAGACATATTGAACACTTTATCTTTGATCAACTCCAACAGAACTCATCCACTCTGGATCACATGAGGAGATTTCAATATGATTACAAAGCTGGAAGAAAAGAGAGGAGGCAGGACCAAACTGGATAATGACAACATTCATTTAAAAAACTTCATCCAAAACATCTGGATCATAGATATGCCATTAAACAATGGAATCTACACTTGGAATAACAAACAATCATGTATACATCAAATTGCCTCTCAATTGGATAGATTCTTGTTATCCGACAATACTATACATATTGGAAGAGACTTCTCAACTTCAATCTTGCCTCTCACAGGCTTAGATCACTAGCCAATATCGCTCCAATGGAAAAGACCATGAAACATTACACGATGGCCATTCCGCTTTGAAGCATTCTGGCTAATGCATCCATACTGCGATAACCTGATAAATATGATTTGGAAAAGTTCCAAACCCCCGAATGGCTCAAAAATGTATCAATTCCAAAAAAAACTCAAAAATCTCAAAAATAACATCAAACAATGGAATCAACTTACCTTTGGCAATATCTTTCAAGCACAAAATGCTCTAGATTAAGAAATGAAAAGACTACAACATAGGATCATCATGAATGGAAGATCCGAGGTACTCTTAGAGCAGGAAAAACACCTTCAGACACAAATATCAGAAAGAGAAAAGCAAGAAAAAATACTTTGGAAGCAAAAATCAAGAGTTATATGGCTTAAGGAGGGCGAAAGAAACACAAATTTTTTTCATCGCACCACTATCTAGAGAAGAATGCACAACAACATCACTCACATCCAGAATCGGCAGGGATAATGACTGGAAAAACATGAGGATGTAGAACAAAAACTTCTTACCTATTTCAAGCAGGTACACCAAGAACCTTAGATAGATAGAAAGCCAGCCATAGAGAAGATAACCAAGAATATCCCAAAAATCATAACAGTGGAACACAATCAGCTCCTCCTCAGGCCAATATCTATACAGGAAGTGGAGCATGCAATGAGACAATTAAAAGAAGGAAAGGTGCCTGGCCCTAATGGATTCACTTCCAATTTCTTCCATAAATTTTGGGATCTAATTAAAGAAGAGGTCTAGCAGGTCGTTGAGGAATCCAGGTCTAATAGATGGATGCTTCCCTCTATGAACACAACCTTTATTGCCCTCATCCCCAAGGAAGCCTAATCTCAGACTCCTGATAAATTCAGGCCTATCATTCTTTGTAATGTCATTTACAAAATAATTTCCAAAGTTATTGCCTCACGACTAAAATCGTTGCTACCATTACTCATATTGCTAGAGCAATCAGGCTATGTGGAAGGCCGGTAAATCACGGATGACATCATTCTCACTCACGAGATTATTCATTGCTTGAAGCAGTCAAAAAAAGAAGGTATGCTTTTTAAAATTGGCCTCTCTAAAGCTTTTGATAGTTTAAGCTGGAATTATATTCAAAAAATGTTGATTGCCTTTGGTTTCTCCTCTCCTTGGGTTAGATGGGTCATGAGTCTCATAACTTCCACCTTCTTCTCCATTCTGGTCAATGGAATCCCTTCCACCCCTTTTCACCCCTCCAGAGGAATCTGACAAGGTGATCCACTTTCCCCTTTTATGTTTGTCATAATGGCAGAAGGGCTTGGAAGAAACATGAAAGAAGCTCTTCAATCCCAGTGTTTAAGAGGCCTCTCCTTTTCCAACTCCCCTACTTTTACCCACAAACAATTCATGGATGATAGCATGTTGTTTGGCCATCCTTCACTCCAGGAAGCTCTCAAACTAAAATCCCTTTTAACTAAGTTCTCGGATGCCTCTGGAGCTAGCATAAATAAGAATAAATCCCAATTTTTTTTCTTTCATACCCCTGCTATCACCTAATCTTCAATAACTTGTATCCTTGGATTCTTGATAGCCACTCTCCCTTCCAAATATCTGGGAGCTCCCATGACTGATACAACTTTGAAGCACTCTTCTTGGCAACTGCTCTTGGAAAAATTAGAATCTTGTCTCTCCTCCTGGACTTATAGAGCTCTCAATTTGGCCAGCCCTCTAGTCTTAATCAAAGCTATCCTGCAATCTATGCCTCTGTATCTTTTTTCAGTTCTGACAGCGCCAAAATGCATACTCAAGGAAATCAAACGTCTTCAAAGAACCTTTATGTGGGGCAATTCAGGACAAAATCGAAAATGGGCACTTGTGAAATGGGGCATTGTATGCCTTCCAAACCTCTCAGGAGGTATAGGGTTTCATGATCCTTAACACAGTAATGCTATCATGGGAGCTCGCCTCTGGTGGAAATGGATCTCACAGCCACATACTCCCTGGGCTATCCTCTAGACAGCAAAATATGCCAACAACTGACTAGTATATGATCTAACCCAACTCACAAAGGTTGGCCCGGGATCCTTAATCTAGAACGCAGCTAAACAAAACAAGGATTTAATCAAACAACATAGCTTCTGGGAAGTTAGGGATGGTAATAATGCAAGGTTTTGGGAAGACTCTTGGCAGGAAAGACCCAAGCTGAGGGACCTGATCAAACCTCACCAAATACTAGATTGGGAGGAGAAATTGATGGAAGAGGTCAACCAACACTGGAAGCCCACCCCCACACAGGGATACAGACAATGGATAAGCTCAGATCACATTATTAAGCAAGGTACAGAATCCGTTCAGAAAAATCTGGAGGCACAACTTTCGAATAGGGAAATCTGTTATTCCAATAAGAAGGATAAGCTCAGATGGGGTTACGAGGCAAGAGGAACCTTCACCACACATGAGGCTTACAACATAATTATAAGGAATCACACAATCAAGGATCCTCTTTGGGACAAAGTTTGGGCCCCCAACATTTGGCCAAAAGTATCCACTTTCCTCTGGTTCCTCTGTCAAAATAAAATCCTCACTTGGGATAATCTACGGAAAAAAAGTTTTCATGGGCCTTCCGTGTGTCGCAACTACAAACAGGAGGAAGAAACCACTATGCACCTCATGAACTCATGCCGATTAGAAAACAGACTTTGGGGAAAAGTAAGCTTCAGATGCCAAAAAGACGGACGAATTAAAGAGGATATCACCAACACTATACACAATTGGGCAATCAATCCATATAAGAGCAAATTGTTAAACCCTTTATGGAAACTTATCCTAGGCCTCCTCATGTGGACAATATGGAAAGAAAGAAATCACTGCATTTTCAAGGACCAAGCCTCACCTTTAGAAATCCTATGGAACAAATTTTGCCAAAACCTTCAAGAAACCTTATTGCTTCAAACCTGGTATGAAGAAGACTTTCCTTCCATTCCACAGGCACAAAATATATGGGCAAACTGGAATCTTCACTGGAACCACGTGTAGGTAAACCATGGTAAACCCTCATCACATATCAAGATACCAGACAAATGGCTTCGTCCACCCCAACATATGATACAACTTAACTTTGATGGAGCTTCTAAAGGCAATCTAG
This sequence comes from Pinus taeda, assembly GCA_000404065.3. Taxonomy (NCBI): domain Eukaryota; kingdom Viridiplantae; phylum Streptophyta; class Pinopsida; order Pinales; family Pinaceae; genus Pinus; species Pinus taeda. Next base: position 61,898 of record APFE030359757.1, read on the forward strand.
GCAAAGCAGGATATGGAGGAGTATCCTGAGATCATAAAGGCATACCTCTTCTAACCTTCATACGCTCAATTGGCTGGGATATGAATAACTTGGCTGAATTAGAAGGGTTATGGTTGGGGCTTCTCTTATCTCAACTTCATGGTTTCTTCCCACTTTTAATTGAAGTCGATTGTTAGATTCTCATTAACATGGTTAATCAGATTCTACAGGGGACACTGTCAAACAAAGTGGTCAACAGCTGGAGATTGGCAGAAAGACTAGAACTCATTAAACAATGGCTCACCACCCATAGAACAATCACCTTCAAGCACATCCATAGGGATGGCAACAAAGTGGCTGATCTTTTAGCTAACATAGGAGTGGATAGTTGAGTGACTCTACATGCAGGCTTGCTCACCACTATTCCCACTGCACTCCAGTGAAAAGATTACAATGATTTGGTGGAGATTGAAATGGTTCAGAGTGAAGAAGCACACACAGATGCAAGTGACGGCAACCATGCCATTAATGGTAATTATATGGACGGGCAGCGAGAGGACTAGCCACATGGCTCCCTGCGTTCCATCCCATGTCAACCTGAAAGAAATTCATGGCGGCGTGCAGGTGACATTAATGTGTACTCTAGTTGAGATTTCTCCATCATTCACATAGCTATGGCCTCCACAGACCATAATGATGCTCCTGCTCCCCTACTCCATAGCATTTGCCCACCTTAGGCAGTGGAGCCTTCTTCTTGCATTGTCACCGGAAGCCCTTGTTAGTTGCTCAGCTGTGTAGCACTTGGTAATGGGTTTCATTTCTCCCACACCAGGCTTTGCAATCTGACTCCAGCTCAGACTTCCTTCACTCATCCTCTACTCAACATTTTAGCCAATTACCACACTGATAGCACTGCTTCAAGTACTACCATGGCTCACCTCTACTACAAAATGCGTAGCAAGAGAGGAGGATGTTGTGGTGGAGGCATCTGTCCTCCTGTGATGCCTAGTCCAAAATCTACCACCCCCCTTCCCATGACATCCTTAATCCTTGTGGCTGAGCATGAGCTCTGCTTCATGGTGCTAGCCAAAGGGATGTCACTGTCCTTATAGCCAATTTTCCCCTTGCCCGTCAACTCACTCCCCACAAGACACAATTTCGCTTTTGCAGCACCCTAAATAGGCTTGTTATTATAGCCACAGTCACCATCACATTCTTTGCAGAAAACGACCCGCAAGAATCTCTGCTAGAGGACAATGGTGAGTACTAGAGAGCTGTTCAAAGGAGCAGGAGTGCCCACAACCCAAGCAAGCAGCCGCTGGATGAGAATTTTACCATCCCACATGGAAAGGAGTTGGGTGGTAGCAAACAAGTTGCTAGAGGTAGAGTTGGAAACACACAGACACTAGGAGCCAGAGCGGGAGACACATCCGACTCACATGCAGCTACAGGAAGCTCCACTGGCAGTCAATCCACTTGTGGACTTCAGACATGCACGTTAGTAGAGGAGGAGGAGTGGTATTAGTACATGTGTCTCATCGAGGAGGAGCTTGCCCCAGACGACCTCTAGATTTGACACTTCACAGCTAGGTGTCGCCCTTCTACTAGCTGGGTGTTTTCTTCTGATGACTCGTTATTTTATGTTATGATATGTTCTATAAAAACTATATGGGATATTTTTGACACGTTTGCTATTTTTTTGGTTAAAATTGATAACCCCTATGTGGGTTTGTTCTACTTTCAAGGACTGGTTTCCCCATCGATGGGACAGTCGAATTATTTTTTGATAATGATGTTCAATATTAATTCTATTTTTGTACACAATCTTAAATAGAAGTAGTTATAACTAAAATATGAACAATACTATTATTAGTTAGTACAACGTGCAAATATCTGCCAATACAAAAGTTTGAAGAAACAAATATTCGAAATATTTACAATCAAAATATTAGCAATAACTTTGTATATGTCAATGGTTTACTAAAATAGCTACTTGTTCTAGTATACTCTATCCATGCGTTGAGACAAAAATGTGAGAAAAATGTGAATCCCACTTAATTAGTTGTAGACACAAACAAATACATAGTGTTTATTGTACATTGAACGCTTCCTCCACATAATGAAATTTCTTTATGCTTCCACATAAAATAAAATATTATTAATAAGATAAGGCAGGGGCAGGGGGGGGGGGACGACAGACTAGACAAGTCATTTTGCAGAGATACTCTTACAAATTTCCAGATTGCATATTGTATGAATTTTTACAGAGGACGGGTATGTGTAGGAGAACGAAGAATATTATTATGTTTGGTTGTGCAGATATTTTACAGTACAGATTACGAAGTTTGTGTGGAAGAGCAGTTGCGTATGGCTTTTGATTTTATAACTATTTATCTTTGAAGAATGATTAATATTGTTAGTTTCCATTGTGTGGGGTGGTCCATAGGGTATTGTTCCAATTTTCTAATTTTCTTAGGCCATGCAGCCTTGATCTACCTTATCAGATATAATCAATTAAACAAAAATCTAAGGATAGACAATGCTACTGAGAAAATATGTCTTATTTAATAGTGATTAAATTATTAAAAATAATAAGACTTTTGTGCTAAGTGAGGCGATCTACACATTGAAAGTTTCCTCCACAAAATACAACTCATCCTCACTTCCGCTCATATGAATAACGATTTACAATTAAACTATTATCAATAATATAAGCATGAAGTATCCATTTCAATAAAAAACGTTTAACGCGAACGTAGGCTACAAATATTTATGAAACATAATCAATTAAATAGAAATAGAGACAATAAAAATTATACAATGAAATCTTGAAAGCTTCTTCTCCATGATGGGTTTTTTAATTATTATATAGGGAAGGAGTTGTGTGGGGATCGTTATTCATGTGTGGTGGTTATGTAAAGAAAAAATTCATGTGCGGGAATTGTGTGGGATCAAGAAAATACAGACGATCCTTTTAATTATAATGTGTTTTGATATTGGTTTTAATTCAGTTGGTTGAACGCAGAAGTGCATATAATGGAAGATTGAGAACTTAAGCAACAAAATGACTAGTTGTGTGGACAAAGTTTTGCAGACCCGAAATAAGACGTTGCAAGGTCATTTTTGTTGTGCATCACTAAGAAGCTCATATAAAAATTAATAAATGTATGCTAATCTATTATGTTTGTATTTGATGTCACACCAAAGCATTACAAAAATAGCTTAAGCACAAGATCCATGGTAGAGTTATCCTCATCTATTCACAGTGTTGATTCACTAATCCACATGTGTTGACTAATGGTAGATGATGTAACATAATATGCTATAGATTATAGTATATGTTATACTGCTATATATGATTAAAATGAAATGTGAATCTTGCATTAACAATTCACCTTTGTCGATTTCTTATTCGCACTTTCTAGTTTCTTACCTCATGAACTTGTTTTGTAAGGCCCATTATGAGGACAAGTGCATATGCTCCTCATTGTTATCCTTTAACAATAAATAATTTCACTTTAATTTATTTTGACTAAAACAAATAATAATTATGGACACGAGAAAAAATGGTTACTAATTGTGTTAAAGAAGTTGTGCGGAAATGACAATAAGGAGAAAATGCAAGTGAGAAAAATAGTCTTGAATAAGGATTTAATCACGTATATACAAGAAAACAAAGGCAAAAGTAATAAGAAAATGAAAGTGCGAAAAAAACTCTCAAATAAGGATTACATTATTGAATAAGGATTTAATAACGTATATACAAGAAAACAAAGGAAAAAATAATGAGAAAATGAAAGTGTGATAAACACTCTCGAATAAGGATTTAGTAATGTTTATACGAGAAAACGACTAGTTGTACGGATGGAGCGGGAGCTAGGGTTTCTTCTGTTCTTGTTGTCGCCATTGGGAAGAGGCGGCAGGGTCGCCCCTGTTTCTGGTGGCTCTTCTTGTCGCCATTGTCGGAGATTCGTCGCCTTTGCCGAGCTACCGGTGATTTGACTGTGGTTCGAAGTTTTCAGCGGGGGCTTTGAACGACTACTATTTATAAGTTCCTGCAGCCTGAGCCGGAGCTACATCTTTCGGCCCCTACTACCCCATTCCTGCTGACCTGAAGCCTTTTCCTCGACTTCGGCTCTAAGTTTTCAGATTGGTGGCCCATCTTGGGCTCTATTTCAGAAGAGTTTCGGGGCACCTTGCATCGCTTTGTGTTGTGCGGCTGAGGTGAGAGTCTGTGCCTTGAAGGTTTCGGCGGCCCACTGCTCGATCCTACCGTGCCGCTCTGCTTGGAGGTCAAGCAAGGAGTAGATCTTTGGTGTATTTGACTGAGCTGCACAATGTGTGCGGGGTTTTATTTTGGTCCTCAGATATCTCTCTTCATGGGGGCGAGGTGGCTGCCCTAGCCGCCTTTGCCCCCGAACTCGCCTCTGCTCTGGCTGGGACCGGATGGTTCTTTTGCTGTGGCAGTTGGTGCTTTTTTTGGTGGCTCGCTAGCATTCCATTGTAGTTTTTTGAAGCGTTGAGGGAATAGTGATGTGGAGGTTTTTCTCTGCATTGTTTCATGCCACTTCATCATAGCTATTTATTTTGTTGGGGTTTCTGCAGGTCGCTGAGGGAGCTTGGGTAGTTTGGCCTCTACCTCTGGTTTCGTCGGATTCCGGAGGAGAGTTTGAGGGGGCGGGGGAGGAGTGGCTACCCTGATTGCTCTTTCCTCATTTCGTGCCTATCCTACTCATTTGGGCAGCCAAATTTAGAGTTTTTTATTGTTCTTTTTCTCTCCTCAGGAGCTATTTTGTTTTATTTTTCTATTTTGTTGTGACGAGTATGGGTATCCTCCACAGTTCTATTTTCTGCATACTAATTTGGGGTTTACATACCCTTTTCTTGCTGCCCAGTCTGTGGGCTTTTCTGGAATACTTCTCTTGAAGTATTGTTATTGTAAGTGGCTTTGCCCACACTTCTGCATATGCGTTCAACATCTACAACAAGTAATTTTCTGAAATTAATGGAAATTACGTATTTTTCTCCTTGGGGACTAATTGTACAGAGAAAGCTATCCAGAAACACATCTTCCTATGCACAATACAACTCATCGACTCTTTTGCACATATTCCTAATTATTTACAATTGAAATATAATCAATAATTGTGTGAAGCTATTTATATTATTTTATTATTGGAATATGAATACGTCATTACCAAGAAAACAACTAATAACTTCTATGCGAGATATTTAGCCTATTTTGCGGAAGTGGGAAACTTGGCCTATTGTGTGTAACTTAGACCATTATACAAATCTTATACTCCCTATTGTGCGGAACCTAGCTCATTGTGCGAAGTATTATCCTATTGTGTAGAACTTAGTTCATTGTGCAGAGCTTATAGCCTATTGTGTGGAACTTAGCTCATTGTGAAAAGCTATTATTTTATTTTATTATTGGAAAAAGAATAGGTCATTAGTTTTATTATTGAAAAACAAATACATCATTGCCAAGAAAACAACTAATAACTTTTGTGTGAGAAACTTAGCCTATTGTGGGAAACTTAGCTCATTGTGCAGAGATTATAGTCTATTGAGGGGAACTTATCTCATTATGCAAAGCTTACAGCCCATTGCATGGAACTTAACTCATTGTATGGAGCTATTTATTTTGTTTTACTGTTGGAAAATGAATTTGTGATTACCAAGAAAATATTATGAAAAAAATCAATTAAATAATAGTAGAGACAGGGACTATGCAATAAATCAATTAAATATTATACCTTGTTAAATTATTTTCTTATACATAATAAGAAAATAAATCCCTAGAAAATGAGAAACACTTATAAAATTAAATATTATACCTTGTTAAATTATTTTCTTATACATAATAAGAAAATAAATCCCTAGAAAATGAGAAACACTTATAAAACATCTACGCAATTTACATATAAAAAATTAAATATTTTAAACTTTTTAATATAAAATTATAAAATTTAAATGAACAATTAATTATTTGAATACATTTTTTTTTCCTATTTAAAGGGATAGGGTGAATTTCAAAGATAGAGTTATTTAGGGTGATACCGATAGGGTGAATTTTGAAGATAGAGTGATTTAGGGTGATACCAATTGAGTGAATGGACACCTAGTAGGTGGTAATTAATAGAAATAATGGTTGCAGAGGGAGAAGGAATAATGAATTACAATATCACTCATCTCTTTTATCTTGTGTACATTTCTTCACCATGCTTGAGAAATAATTGATATCCTATGTGAATTATGAGATTGCATGGACATGGTGTTTAAAAATCTATACAAACAATGTGAAAAGTTGAAGTAAACCAGAATTCATGAGATATGCAGGAAGTGTTCGTTTCTTGTGTTACTTCTTGTTTTTTTCTCTCTATAGGATGGGCTTCCATAATGTTGGACATTGTCAAGTGGGGAGAGACATATTTTCTTTTTCTTAGATGGGATACTAATGTCAAGTGGGGAGAGACATATTTTGTTTTTCTTAAATGGGATGGTCATTAGTAAGGAGAACGATAATTTTAATTTATTTAGTACTCAGTGGTGTCTATGTATTATGTGGTATTTGGATTGTAGCATTGATAACTATCAAATTTTAGATCTTCATTTAAGGCAATTAGATTTGGAGTGAGGGGTTTGTTAGTGTAAGTAATATATGTGTGTGTGTGTGTGTGTGTGTGTGTGTGTGTGTGTGTACTTAGGATCAATGCGAATAAAGATGAATGCCTTAGGCTGGTAGAAATGCAAATTAGAAAGTTCCTCAACAAAAAAAAATAGAGCTAAAGTAGAGGCCATGATTTAAGAGAAAGTCTATAGTAGTTTTCATAGATTAATTAAGTTGAAAGTGGGAACAATTGAAAAATTGCTTAAAAAAATTATGATAACCTTTGCATTGAAAATTATGATAGCATTTCTATTAACATTGTTTATGCTAACTTCTCCAATTAAAATCCATATAAAAAGTTTCCCAAAATATAAAACATTAATACTTCAAAATAATAAAACCTTTATAATATAATAAAAAATTATTTTCTAATAGTACTGGAGAATTAAACTCAAATAAATTGAACTTTATAAATAAGAAATATAAATCCTCTAAATAATATAAAGGTTAATTAAATTTAAAAATCAAATTAAAACTCAGTGACCACTAAATTATTCTACCTCTTAATAACATAAGGAAACCAAACCACAACACCAATACTGATCTATTTTTTTATTCCTATTTTGGAAATATTTTCAAATTAATAATATTTCGCAGTTATCATTGTATTATAATATATTTTATAAATGTAATTTTATTATTTTATATATAATAAATTATAATAGATATCATAATAAATAATTTTGATGTTAATATTTTTAATAAAATTAATATTTAAACTACTTATTATATATATTATTAATAAATAATATAATATATATGAAAACTAATATTAAAATCCACAGTACGGAAAAGGAATTTAAAAATATTTAAACATAACGCAAACCTCATAATGGCGAACATATAACTAAACCATCAAGCAAAATACATCGCCATAGCGTGTAAAACAACCCTGAAGAACATTACAGGAAGAAAACTACTGCCCAACAATAAAGCTGGTGGACCCTGTTATGTATACAATTTATTTAAACATAAAGCAAATCTCAGAATGGCCATAACGTTTAACATAACCAGCCAACACAAACATTGCTACAACACACCATTAAGAAAAGAAATGCTGCTGGCCAACAGTGAAGTTGGCGGACAATGATACAGAGGCATGTCTCCAAATCATCGTTAGAAAAATTCTTCCTCGCCAGTATTCGCCAAATTATGTTGGTGGTGAGTGTAAAGAAGGCCTTCCTGACTTTCACCCCAAGTTGAGCAGCTGTCGCTCTCCTCCCACATGGAACGGATCATGACGAACGGATGAAGACGAACGGAGGGTATCACATTATTGTCAATTGCTCGAGCATATTGTCAATTGCCATTGGTCCATCGCCACGTTCAATTTTGAAGGACATGTTACAGTTATGGTATATTTCTAATGTTAAGAGGCTGAAAACGTTTTAAACATCTCGGCTTTCGTTCACCTTCAAATGATTTATCGCATTCCATTTAGACCTAGCTTGACAGTCGATGCCATTTTTGATATATTTTTTAATATGAAGGGTATACGGTTTATTTTAATATATTTGTAGCAATTAAAAATAATGTATATAGTTAGACTGATGAAATAAAAATAATGAATATATTTATTTTCCAATGGAAAATGATTTGTTTTCCAATATTATTTTAGTTGAATAGGATTTTAATATATATATTTTTTCTAAAGTTGTCAAACTAGTTGTTAAGAGTTCATCTGGTTTTAGATATTAGATCTTTCGTCATGATTATAATGGAAAATGATTTGTTTTCCAATATTATTTTAGTTGAATAGGATTTTAATATATATATTTTTTCTAAAGTTGTCAAACTAGTTGTTAAGAGTTCATCTGGTTTTAGATATTAGATCTTTCGTCATGATTATAATGCAAATTGATTTGTTTTCCAATATTATTTTAACTGAATAAGATTTTAATATATATTTTTTTCTAAAGTTGTCAAACTAGTTGTTAAGAGTTCTTTCAATTAGTTAAGAGTCTAATTTTTTCAAACATAAGGAAATAAATGAATGATCCAATACTTTGAATGCATGTCTAGAAGTGAAAGTAAATTTTTTATGGACCAATTACAAATAAATTTTTATGGGGTATTTTTTTAAAAATAAAGTTAACATTGGCTAGTAGGAAATAATGATAATTATATTTATTTTTCATTAATTGTTAAATTATGACAAATTTTAACACTATATAAATTAGATATATAAAAATGCCCAAGGAGAATCTTCATTCTACAACCCTAGCCACCAAATGAAATTCTTTCACCATGATCCCACACTTCATCAATTGTTTAGTTGGCATATTATAATGTGTAATGCCCCTTCCTAGCATAATTTTTCCTTGAGCTTATTATCACAAATTTGGTAATTTTGTTTACTATGGGACCCACGAAATTTGGGGCTAACACTCAGGAAAAGGGAGGCCGAAAATCGTTTCGACGATGGGCATGGGGGTCACACTCACTTGAAATATGCATTACCTTAGAAGGAAGTTCGATTTGCCAAGGAATGAGATCAAAATACTTGATGGAGGGATCCACATGGGAAGGCAGCTCAAAAATTATAAATAGGAGCTTAGCAACTTTTGGGGGCTTTTGTCAATCATACATTTCTCTTGTTGTTGGAGCTGCTTAGCCGAGTCACAATGTTGTTCAGCACAAAGCTTTCCATGTGGAGAGATCACCCTTCTTTCGATGGACTACGAGTTCCACCCCAGGGAGGCATGTTTATGCCAATTTGGAGGGGAGAATAAAGGAGTTAAAAGCACATCGTACAACCTTTCTCTCATCCAATTCGTACTCGAGGAGGACGCAGTATAGGGCCATGGACTACTCATTCCAGCTATCTTTCACGTGGTGTTTTCCAGGAAAAATTTTGTATACTGGCTCAAGGGGAAGACCAAGCTGGTTGAGGAGCTTGGTGCAGGAGGTTACTGTTTGGAGGCAGAACAAATTTATTTCACCTAAGTCCTGCCCAATAGCCATTTTCTGGGAACACGTGGGAGAATGGGCGAAGTGTTTGGGAGCTTGATTTTGCTGGGAGAGTTGAGGAGATCTTAGGGGAAGTGAAACTCATCATTTTTGGAGTGATTGGGAAGATATTTTAGGAAGATTGTAGACAGGCCGTATTTTCCTACCAGTTGGGTAGGGAATGGTAGTTGGGTTCAATTTTCAGAGGTCAAAACTAGGCCAAACCCTTTATGGCTGAGAGGAACCAATGGAGGCAACCAAAGACCAATATTTTAGTTTGGTAAATAGCCCTACCAAACTAGAGAGGGCTCTTTCTATGAAATCACAGCCAATAGATGACTGATATGTAAAGGATTTTAGGCTATATAGCTAGGCTCAGGTGGGTTTGATTTGATTGTGATTTTTTGATGGATGATGGCTTAGGTCTAGGGAGCTATGTCTAGGCTTTGAGAATCAGATTTGCAAATATGTAATGGGGCAAGGTAGGCACACACTTTAGCACTTTAGGGTTTTCATTGTGTATATGGGAAATAGGTAGGGTTTCTAAATGAGCATGAGTCTCATGAATTCGTTTATATCAGAAGAAAAATGAACAATAATGTGTAAGGCTCTCCAAAACGAAGCATTACTTGAATGGATTTTGTTTATTATCTTAGGAAGCAAGCACATGAAACATGGAAATGGAAATGAAATATAGAATAATTTCAAACTTATGATCATGGAAGGAAAAGCACTACTTAAACACATACCACAAGAATCCCACTATAACAGATGCAAACATTGTCTATTAGTTCTTGCCAAATTTTCAATTAAACTAGCATTCAAGGCTTAATTCCACTGCATCCAACCCTTGAAAATGGGCCTCATATAGGCTTTGAAGTCAAAATCCTCCCTAGTAGGTCAAATTTCCAGCAAAGAAAGTGAAATACATGCACCTATCTTATCACTGCTACATACTAGGGAGGTTGCTCAACCATTTCCTCTTTTACCTACCTATCACAAGATATTTATCCAAAGAATTAAATGGAGGATAAGACACCTATTTACCCATATATTAACCCATTTACATTTACATTTGAACAATTACATTCATCCACTTTCACCTTTTGACTTTTACAAAAGTCAAACAAGAAACTCTAAAAAATTACACAGTGAAAACTTTAATTAAAATCTAAGAAAATTGCAGAAGCATAGCACCAAGTTTGAGGCCATGTTTAGGTGCCTTTCTGAAGTCAATATTGAAATATGAAAGAATGGTAAACTAGAACTGTTTGTATAGTTTCCATAACATCTTGAATTTTTTAAAATGACCCATGAGAAGGCCTCCAAAAACTCATTCTCCCGAGGTGTCTCGAGAAGGGTCGCACGAGACCCAAAAGGGTAGCACACGCTAGCAAAAGGGTCGCACCTGTTGAGAGCTAATTTTGGTAGACTTTTAGGAGTACATTGTGAATTATGAAAGTTTTTTCAAGTATCCCGACGTTTCTACTTTCCAATGAGAAATATAGCTCACAAAAATACCCATGGGAAGGCCTCCAAAACTTGATTTTTCCAACCTTACTGAGACGTGTCGCACCAGTCTAGATTTAGTGGCAGAGGCATGAAAACGGTGAGGTTTTTTGAGTTTCTGATCAAAATAGGAAGCATTCATGCAAAAATAACCTTATATTTGGAATTTACTCATCATTATGCACTCACCCATGTAGGAAAAACTTCATTTGGTTGCCCAAGGAAAAAGGGTCACGCCTCTGCATGGTGCTTCTATGTGCCATTTCTTGCAAAATTTTATAAAAATTTGAAATTGCTCCAAAATTTTCAAAATTTTCTCCTTGGATTCTATGGATGATAGGATAAACATAGTTTGATGTTTTAGCTACCAATTGCATTGTTTTTCCATTTTTCTTGACTCCCTTTGCTTGTCTTGGACCTCTTTTAGTCTTGTTTTCAATTTCTTGATTTTGATTTGTGCAATTTGATTCCTTATTTGATAGTTGTGGGCCATGTGCCTCAACATTTGATTGTCCTTATTAGCCTTGTCAAGAAGCTTCTTTAGATGGCCATTTACTTTGCCTAGTCAATATTCCATGTCTTCATTCATTTCCATAGAAATTCTATCTTCAATACTCAAATACTCATTTAGTACTTTTTGTTCTCTTTCTTTTTGTAATTCCCTTTTGGGACTTTGAAATACTTATTACATATAAAAACATAAAATTACATTTGAAATCAAAATTTATTGAAGAAACTTTCTTATTACCACTCCTCCTTTGCTGGATTTTATGCATGAATTGAAAGTTTTAATGACTTTGAAACCCTAGTGACCTAATCGAGACATTGAACTGAATGAAATCATGATGGTGATGACTGACATGATGATGATAGTCTCTTAATGATGTTACACTTAGCTGAGCAATGAAAGTGAGCAACATGTGAAATTCTTGAGAGAGTAGAAATAACCCTAAACACACTAACCTATGACCAAATTTTATTTTGAAAATCTAGTGACATGATAAAATTTGACTTTGAGACCCCTAAGAAAACGTGGTAAAAGCATATTTGGTCATTGGTGATAGGAAGAACTAACTGACACTAACAAGGGGGAGGGATCACAATGGGGTTTTTAGAGACCTCGTTCTCTAGTGTACGAGTGGGATGAGAATCCACAGGTAGAGGCGAGGTGGAC
>APFE030359775.1:0-10134 GCA_000404065.3 Pinus taeda
TACCCCTATATAGATTTACTCTTTATCAAGCTCCGGCTATTTTTCACCACAAGCTGGAAGTGGCCCTCCGAAACTTCCTGTGGCAAGGAGGGAAAAAAGAAAAAAATAGATTTAACTTGGTCAGCTGGAAAAGTGTCATACAATCTCAGGATAGAGGAGGTCTGGGAATAAGAGCTCCAAAAATTCTCAATCTGGCATTTGGAATCAAAATGGCCTGGAGGCTAATCAATGAGCCAAAAGCTTGGTGGAAGCAAGTTATAGAAAGAAAATACCTCAATGGCACAAGACAAAGATTACTAGAAGATGGCATCCCCAATAGAGATTCCACCAAAATTTGGCACCTCTGCAAGAAAGAAATTCCTTATCTCAGGCAAAACACCTCAAAGATCCCTGGAGGAGGGGACAGCATTAACTATGCCACTGATTAGATAATGGGACTGCAACCCCTAAATACTATTGAAGAAGCCATCCCGATCATACATTATCTCAATAGTAAAGGCATTCAAAGGCTGGGGCAAATATCGAAATGGGATTCGGACACAGGTGCCTGGACTGATTGGGATTTTCCAGGTATACCTTCAGCTTTAGAAGCTAATCTCAAAGCCCTCAAAGTCAATCTTCATAGTAGAGCCCCAATAAAAAAAGGAGCAGCAGATGGACTTTGATGGGATCCCACGGGGTCAAATTACACCATCAAGTCTGGACACCACTACATCTGCAACAATACATATCAGATCCCCACCTGGAATCATTGGCGAATAATCTGGAAATCAGAGGCCATCCCCAAAGTCAAATTTTTCATATGGCTGCTACTAAAAGGAAAAATTCTCACAGCTGAAAATTTAAGCAAGAGAGGGATCAACGGGCCATCCAGATGCCCCAACTGTTGTTCAGCAGAGGAGACAATCCATCACTTGTTCATAGACTACCCATTCGCCAAGAGATGCTGGATCAAAATGTCATCCTTGGGCAATATAAACTGGCAACCCCAACACAACATTGCTGAGATAATATATGAATGGAAAAAGAATTGTCCATGGAAAGACAAAAGGAGCAGGATTGTGAAAAGAATCTGGGATACCATTCCTCACTCCTTACTTTGGAGAATTTGGCTAACAAGGAACAAAAAGATCTTTCAAAATAAGGAGAGCAATGTTCAAACAACATGCAGCAAAGCCCACATCTTGGCTCAAGAGACAATAGCAGCCAAGCATAAAGGAAAAATCCAAATAGAAGACTACACAGTGGAGGAAAGATTAGTCATCAGTCACATACTGGAGCGGCCAAGACAACGACAGGAGACTCAAAAAACTGTTAGAAAGCAGCAAGCTCAAATCAAGGAGTGGGAAATCAGATTATCAGCCCAGGAATACAAGGGGTGGATACAGAGCAACAATTGCACAACATTATACTTTGATGGAGCCTCTAAATCCAACCCAGGCCAAGCAGGAGCGGGAGGAGTAATATTGAATGAGTCTGGGGACAATATGTGTAGTTATGAATGGAGCCTGGGAGAGAAAACAAACAACAATGCATAGGCATTAGCTCTATATCAAGGATTATTCCAACTAAAGAGCCTGGGTATTAAAAAGGCATTAGTTTTTGGGGATTCGGCAATCATAATCCGCCTCATGATCTATAACCAGCAATCCCCCAATAGCAATCTACAGCAGCACATAGAGCGCATCAAGCTCCTCCTCAAACATTTTGATGACATCAAATTTTACCACATACTCCGCACTCTAAACAAAGAAGCAGACAAGCGGGCGAATAACGCAGTAGGAAGGCTGACGGGATCGTTAAGCTGCAACAACATAAACAGTTTCCAACCTCTGCCATGAAAAAGAATAATTATAGCTCAGTCCAGCACCGCTTGGTCAAACAAGCGTGCGAAGGGCATGGACTTCCCAGAAGAAGGACACCACATAGAGATCGTAGCACACAAAAACAGAGTCATCCAACCCTTGATAGAAGCAACCACCTGCCAACAGTCACCAGCGATCACTTCAACGCCGGCATCAGCAAAAAAGATTCAGTAAAGGAGGATTGTCTGAGAGATTTGGAACAGACCACCATCTCTCTCGTAATATTGAACCTTGCTTGGGAATCCGACCACCGCCCGATCCACTCTATAAATGCAACGCTCAGCACCCGAAGTATCGTCCATGGCGATCAAGATTTAATGCAGCAGCCCCATCCTGGAGCAAGCGAGCTTCCACAGAGCTATAGGCGGGATACTTCTCTGGTATCGACTCCTTACTTACTGCTCAGTCCCATACTAACCAGTGCTAATGTGATTTATAGGAATGTTAAAGACAGAATCAGCAAGGTAACTTCCCCTGCAGCTCCCCTCTTGGCTCTCTTAACTCCATCCCCTCTTCTTCTCGGCCACGCATCACCCCTCTTCTTCTTCTCGAATCACTTCTGTCTCGCCTTCTCTTGCATCATCCGGCACCTGGGCATACTCTTCTCGGCCTCGTGCTGTGGATTCCCCTTTAAAATCTCAAGCAGAACGGTTACATTCGCGATCCTTAACCACTCTCCCGCCAGTTCCCACAGACACTGTTCTCTTGTCAGTTCACCCCTCAACGCTCCTAATACTCCCTCTTATCACGCCTCTGTTTCCACCTACTACACTCACCGTAACCTTTCTCCAATAATGGCGCGCAGCGAAGACTGCTTTCATTATGCAGATTTACAGGCTGAGCTGGAGGAAATAAGGACCCAGCAGACTATTTTGGACGACAAGCAAAAATTACTGCATGCAAGACTGGAAGAGCACGACAGACGTCTAGATGAGCAGAGCAGAAGGATCTTTGAACAGGAGCGTATCATGACTGAGAAATACAAGACAGAGATTCAGCTGTTTATGCACAAAGCAGCATCCCTCCAAGAGCAGTTTAGACAGGTCATCAACCGCTGCGCCCACACTGAGGAATCAATATCCATTCTCAAGTTCATGTGGACAAGAAAAACGCCATTGCCACCAGCTCTTCCAGCGTCAAGCAAGAAGCAAAAGATGACCAGCTAGAGGAATCAACGGCAAGGCACATTCAGCATATCATGATAGATTAAATGAAATGTAAATGCATCTTTCTGTTATTTTCCTTCAGCAGAATCTATAGTAGCTCTGTTCTAGATAGTAGTAGAAACAGCAAAGCAAGAATCAAGGAGGTAGTCTCTTTTTGTAAACCCCTTGATCATAGACAATCATCGCATATTATGTACCAGAGGAGATTGAATCCCTGGAATTTTTCAGAATCTAATATATAGCAACCGAACTTAAAAAAAAAAAATAATAATGTAAGGGCACAATAATAATAATAGTGGGCTTCTTTGGGGAAAAATAATAACAATATGGGGACTACACGGGCACAACGATATAATAAGGGGGTTGTACTAATAACAATAAGGGGTTACACTAGTAGTATAGGGACCTAACAAATTATGTTCCTTGAAGGTCTAGAAAGCGAGTAGTTCCACTCTGGAGGGCTGATTTTTCCAACTCTCCTAAAGCACCTTCGAAAGAGGGCAACAAGCCTTAAGAGGAGATGGCCCATGAAATTAAAGAAGTGACATCCACCTTTAGATTCCATATTTCTAGAATCAGATGAGGAGACCAAAATTAAGAACATTCCTCACTCAACTCTATTGAACATTCATGGTCTATCCAAGGAAGACCCCAACACATTCCTCTTTGAATTTGATGTACTCTATAGAAGCTATGATTATGTGTTGGGTGCCAAAAAATGGATTTTTTTCCTAATACACTCATGAATGATGCACTATGTTTGTTCATTGGCCCTGGCAAGGACAACATATACACTTGGAATTAGATGAAACATAAATTCTTGGATAAATTCCAATATTATTACAAAGACAAAGAAAGGAGGGGGGAGGTCTTTAGAAAGATGTAAAATGAAGATGAGAGTCTTCAATATTGCGTTGAAAGATCCAACTATAATTTGCACAAAGTAAGGTAGGAAATTTATCTCTTGAGATACTATGTGTCATGTTATTGAATGGAATCCAAGATGATTGTATTGAACTTCTCAACCTGGTGGGTGGAAGATATGTCTCTCAATAATCCTATGATGTCATTGTTGATATATGTTGAATATATTCTAAAGTTACTTTAGAAACCAACAGAGGACTAAGAGATGTATTAACAAGCACTCGAAAGGCTACTAGAAATGGGATTACAAGAGAAGAAATTGGAAATATGTTAGAATATTTTAAAATTGATATATTCAATCCATTGACCTCCCAATTAGATACATTGCACATGAAATAAAAGAAAGGGGGAGCAAAATTAGCCTTGGCAATTTTCTATCCAAAGTGTAGAAGAAAACACCCATTGAAGGAATGTCCATTTGACCATATTGAGATATTTGCAATATGCAATAAGGACCATGCTGCTAGCAAGTGTCCATCATTGCTAAGATTTAAAGTTGTCTACTAAGAAGTTGAGGAATCAGATAAATTATGTTTCATCTCCTATAAATGACCATGGCAACCAAAACCCAAGGTATGGTTTCATATCAATCATAGTATTTTAATTCACATTGGGCTAACCCTTCAATTTAGTATTATTCTCCAACATGGTGCTTCCCTGCTCAACCACATAAGGCTCCCCCTCCCCCAAATCAATTTTGGCAGCATGGGTGGAGAAATACCACTTTTGTAGGCACTTAATAGGTCATAATGCAACCACCCATGCAACTTGTTTCCTCTCCATAGACATAACCATTCACATTAGACCTTTCTCAACACATTTTCCTGCACAACCCATTCCTAACCCCTAATAATGGTAAGGCAACTCAACTAGCCCAAATTTTCGGGCTCGCTACTTACCCAACTTACTCCATCTCTTCCTTAGATTTCCATGATATCAATGTAAGATCAGGGAATATGTTATCTAATGAACATCCTCTTGTATATATTGAATACCTCAATGAGGTAGTTTAGAATGAAGAACCACAACTAGTTCAATCTCCTAATACCTCAAGAATAAACCAAGTTCACTCGAAACCATAGGTTCCTACTTACCTGGAGAGATTGGACCCAAAGAAACCAACTACTCGACCTTAATTTGATTTCCTATGTGAACTTAAAAACATGTGTGTTCGCATATCATTATTCCAAGCTATTGAGAATGTTCATATTTACTTGAAAGTGACAAGGGAATTAGATTTAAGGATACTCGATAGAAGAAGAAAGGATCCCCAAATTATTCATGTTATGGGAAAAATGTCAGAACTTATGATAGGGGGAGTTCTCAGATCTAAATATTCAGACCCTATGATCTTGGTAGTGAATGTGCAAATTAAATTTACTCTCATTCCCAATGCATTGATTGACCTTGGTGCTACCATCAATTTCATGACTTGTCATACCATGGAAGCCATAGGGCTCTCTAATCTTAGGAAACCCCCATAGTGCTACAAATTGATGATAGATCAATTATTTAACTAGAAAGAATCTTGGAAGGTGTATTGATCTGTGTACATTCATGGGAGTATCCCGCTAATTTCATGATCATACAACCCAAGTCTTCTCTAGGAGGACATCATTTATTCTTGAGAAGGCCATGTCTAGCCACTATAAACACTTACATTGGTTGTAGGTGCAGTAGCATGACCATCTCTCATGGGACCTCCTTGAAAAAACTTACCATGTATCCTCCCCTAGTATATATCTTGAGACATTGTTTTGTCTTGATGAAGAAGAAAGTGATGAGGAGAAATTTTCCCATTAAGTCTCACCATAGACCAATATCTTGACATTAGAGATAAAAATAAGGATGAATAAATTAGTGATTTCATAACTTCCTTCTCCTATTCATCTAACTCACGTGTTCTCACCCACATCATGGACTCTAGTCTAGGATTTTATTATCACAACAAATGAACCACAAGTATCACATGAATCCTTCTCCTCTAGAGATTCAGGACCAACTTTAGAAACTATAGAGATAATCCTTGGAAAATCCTTGAAAATCACTCAACGGATGGCCAAAAAACAAAAGGAATGACTTGTCCAAGTCCTACAAGAGCATAACGACTCTTTTCTCTGGTACTATATCAACATGAAGGGAATCCATCCTTACCTATGTGCTCACCATATCTATATCAAGGAAGGATTTAGACACATTCATCAACCTCAATGATGGATGAATTTGGAACTGATGGATGTAGTAAAATAAGATATGTATAAATTGATTTCAACCAACTTTATGTATCCCATTTATGACTGCAACACACCCCCTTACCAATTAATCCCAAGAATGTGGATTCTAGTTTGACCCAACTCTTAGTGTGTGGTTATGGGAATGGGGTCTAAAAAGAATTTGACCTTTTATATTCATATTTCGAGGTCGAAATTTATGTCGCCATAAGGTTTCCATATTTATTGTGTAAGGTTTCTTAATCATTCCTCATGGCACCCATACGGTGCCACATGGCATATTACCCTAGGGCATCTTCATTGACATAATTCCTCTCATGCCTAAGGAAAGTCAACCCTACAACATTGAGGCAGGTTCAATCACAATTAGAGCAACGGAGGTATCATCTCATATGAGGGAACTTGAGTCACTATACTTAGTATTGTTGTTGACATAATTAGTATAACACACCCATTACCTAAGAGATAATATCACTATAGTGTATCCATAATTCCATGCAACTCCTTATGGTTGGATACATGATCAATATTTTAAAGAATGTCTTCAAGTGTCTATTGCACCACTAAGCATGGCTCCCTTAGGACATATAAATATCAAGATCCACTTCTAATGGTACTTTGCTTATCACTGTTAGCATAGGTGCATTATGTACTTGTGTCTTGTGTTCATCATAAAATCATTGTTCATCTGCCCATTTATTATCTGCATTTTCCTTGGTTAAGGAATTGAAACACAACGAGATGTCAAAGTAATGTGAGGTAGGCTTGCAATTGGTCATTGGGATAGGTTGACCACTCATTTTATGACATGTATTATCTCTAGGTTGATATATATTCCAACTACACCTACCATATACCCCAGATAAGTTATGAAGTCCATGGAAAATAAAATATTTTTAAATTCATCAAAGATTTCTTCTCTCTTACATCTTTTCATAATACAACTTTGGCATCTTACAAATGTTAGGTTCATATTTTGATACAAAGGAGAATGATATCATGATACACAATAACAAAATAACTTGAATAATCTCTTGATACATCATTCATCAATTTATGATTTTTTTTGGTGCATTAGTGAGTTCAAATGCCATTACGAGTATCCATACAACCATGGTAAAATTTGGAAGCTTGTTTTCAATATATCTCCTTCCTTCACTTGCACCCTAAAGTGAGATCAATCTTAGAGATATGTGTTGCTTATGGACTGCAAGCATCCGTGTGATATGGAAAATGGGAAATGTTCCTTTTTAGTTTTTGTTGAAAGAACAATATAGGAAGCTTCCATACAAATCCAAATAGTAGCACAATGAGATCAATGAAGTGAAAAATATGGTTTAACATTGTATATTTTTACAAAGAATTACAACGCACATTCTCAGGAACAACACCAAACCTTCTCCACTAAGCATGTTCATACTAGTGAACAAAACACTATTATCAGAAGTCAATCCTATCTAAATAGGATAAACACTGCAACCCAACTAAGCATTTCCCTTTCTTGAAACTACCCATCATCAAACTTAAGTAAAACCGATATTCATATTTATGATTAACTTACAAGCATGATCATAAAAATTGGAGTAGAATAATGAAACTAAATAGATATTTCAACATTTTGTCATTAGAAAAGATGTTATTAAACTTTTCCACATTATTATCTGATGAAGTCTATTTTTTTAACAATACAGTGGTATTAATATGTAAATATCAATTTTAAAATGTTATTCTACTAACATTTAATTTTGTTTTGTATTATTATGATACAATCGAATCCCTTAGCCACCCAACACTTCCAAACCACCTTCTTGTCTAGCCTTTAGGGGATGCTAGCTTTCACAAGAAAAACAAAGTCTTTATAAACAATACTCAAATATCGCTGGAACATCACACAAGTCAAGATCAGAGGAGGCCAGATTCCAAAGGGAAACCATAATATTTTCTAGATTTTCATAAACAAGCATGGTACTCTTTGCATTTACATTGAAGAGTGGAGTCTAATGAATTGTTAATTCATTGGCTAATTTATTATAGGGTTAAGATTAGGGCCCTAGAGGCACAATCCCTTCATCTTATGGTAAATTTGGTCAAGCCAGTAACTTACATTGCATTGAGGAGAATTTCTAGCAAGATTGCCACAACTATTAGTGGCAATGGAATACATTGTTGTGAATAACAACATGGTTGAGTAGAAGTGATGCGGTATGAGGATGTGGAAACATAGTGTTAGAGGTGTGTTAATCCTATGTAGTGATTGTGTCGCATCAACATATGAGAAGTAGGAATACGAAATAACAAAGAGACAATCACCCAAACAAATAGAATAAGTGTTTGGATTTGTCTTTCAAGTTTCATAGTTATATTATTTCTATGACCTAAGAAGCATGTTTCTATGCAACTAGGTTGTGACTAGTCACTAAGAATTCTCTCTAGATGATCCTTTTCGTTATTGTCTTGGGGATGTTTTGCATAAATTTAATATCATAACTCATTAAGCTCAAATTTACTGTTTTGCAACAAACACAACATTCATTCCAACGTATTATATTCATGCATATTATGTTGCATGCATTTAATTTCCCTACAGATTCCATGTTCTGTAGGATTGTAGCCAATTTCTAACAAAACTGTGTGTACAATGAAATCATGATTGCATTGAACTAATTTTCTTATGTGATACTCCAACACGAAATATTTCTAGATTTATGTTCATGGGGTTGTCACTACTTGTTAAATCCTATAGGCACTCATATAAATAAATATTCTCTCGACATACTATGATGTGAAGAATGATTTTGTAGTCATCTCTTATTGATATTCGTTGTAATAACTACACACAAGGCCATAAGGAGCACCCTAAGTATTCAACACACTGCCTAACAAATTAACATGGTATCTTGCCCAAATTACCATAGGAAAGTGGGAATTAATCCCCAAAGTTTATGTGATTGATTGCATCGATTTTACATTATAATGGAAATGAGGCCTTACATCCTCATGTGCTCGAGATTCTTTAGTAGAGTAGCCAGGTCTACATGTTCCTGTAATCATATGGTTAAACATCTTCATTACAACCAACCATTCATGGACCCTAGAGTAACTCTGTGCAATATGGACTATTCTATTAATGTTATTTAGGGTTTCTTAACACCCATGCCTCACAAACATGTCCCCCACAACTTCACATATACATCATGTAATTTACATAGACCTTTATGCATATGTTAAGGATACAAGTTCAAGAGTTTATAGTCTCTCTGTCTATCACACATGTGTCATTTAAGCAAGCATTCATATTCCATTCAACCAAGGATCAACACTTCAAGCACTATTTTCATTTATAACAAAAACAACCATGATGGGTGTTGAAAATTGTAACTAGGTTCCATCTTCATTATGATGTAATTGTAATAATGACATTATACATTTTTTGTAAATAAAGAGAAATTATATTTTATTTTGGAGTATGGGTTTCATACTCAAGTTTGAGTCAAAAAGCATGTTTGTCATGCTTTTAGGTCTTCTAGGTATTTCTAGGGTAAAGAATAATATTGGTCATGTGTCATAGTCCCTTTCAGACTCATTGTAATGAAGGAAAAATTTTATTTTATCAAGAAAAAGCCATGGATAAGCCCAAGACTGTAGAAATTTTGAATAATATGACACTTATTCACAGAGATTATCCTAATTATACACTATTTACGGAATCATGCATAATACATAACCTCCTCTATGTTGATCATCAATTTTGCAGAATTAAGAAACAAACGCATGCGCACATTGAAGCATCAATCACACATATCAACACAGTATATCACAGGGAAAGCATGCAGTTGAAAACCCCCAACTATCTGTATATTATATTGATTAAGAACATGTAACAATACATAGTACAATACTCCTCACAAGTACTCAGCACTATCTCCACTTGTTACACACAAACTAGCT
>APFE030359777.1:0-47097 GCA_000404065.3 Pinus taeda
TTTACCTTGATGATCTGACCGTGTTTTCTAAATCTGATGAAGAGCATTTGTTTCATTTGACTAAGGTGTTTCAAAAGTACAGAAAGTATGGCATCTCATTGAATCCGAAGAAGAGTATTTTTGCTATGAGCGAAGGCAAGCTGCTGGGTCACATCATTTCTAAAGATGGCATTCGTATAGATCCTGCACGAGTAGAAGCAATTCAGCAATTGGAGCAGCCCCGTAGCAAGAAAGAAATTCAGTCCTTCAATGGTAAATTAAATTTTCTTTGTCGCTTCATCCCCAATCTTGCTGAACATCTTAGAGAGATAACCAATATGCTCAAGAAGGACAGCGAACTCAAATGGACTGAAGAGGCAGTGAAGTCTTTTAATTTGATAAAGGTAATCTTATCTTCATCCCCAACTTTGATCAGCCCAGATTACACACAGGATTTTATTTTATTTTCATTTGCTTCCGAGTACACGTTGGCAGCCGTGTTGATGCAAAAGAGAGATGGAGTTGAGAGGCCCATAGCTTTTTTCAGCCGCATCATAAGAGACGGAGCACTAAATTATAATATCATTGAAAAGCAAGCATTGGCGCTGATCAAAGCTTTGAAAGATTTCCGGGTATACATATTGAATTCTCATATTTAGCATATGTTCCCAATGCAGCTGTGAAGGATGTTTTAGTACAAACAGAACCGGAAGGAAGAAGGGGTAAATCGATCGCTGCACTATTAGAGTATGATGTAGAAATTAAGCCTACCAAGTTGATTAAAGGTCAAGGTCTTGCTAAGTTGATGGCTGAAACAAATCTTCACCTCCTTGATATCAATTTAATTGCTACCTTGTCTGATGAAGATGAAGAAAATTCAGTTCTACAGGTATCCGATATCTTTGTGTCTTCTCCATGGTATGATGATATAGTTTATGTGCTTCAAAATTTGTCTTCACCCCCTGGAATGCCTAGAAACAAAGCTAGAACATTGAAACTAAAGGCTGCTAAATTTTGTATTATCAAATCTGCACTTTATTGGAAAGATCCCGGTGGCATATTGCTGAACTGTCTGGTCGAAGAGGAAGCTAAAACAACAGTGGAAGATTTTCATAAAGGTGGCTGTGGGGGTCACTTATTTTGGAAGACTACCGCTAATAAGATCTTGAGAGCTGGTTTCTATTGGCCTTCTTTATTTTCTGATGTGTATAAAGTGGTAAAGAGCTGTCATGAATGTCAAATATTTCAAGGAAAGCAGAAATTACAGCTGTTGCCTCTCAAACCCGTTGAAATCAGCACACCATTTCAGCAATGGGGCTTTGATTTTATTGGCGAAATCCACCCAGCATCTTCAGGGCAGCATCGATGGATCTTGACCGCCACAGACTACTTCACGAAGTGGATTGAAGCCATTCCCACCCGGCAAGCCACAGACTCGGTAATTATCTCTTTTCTTGAAAGTAATATCTTGTCATGTTTCGATTGTCCACATAAGTTGATTACAGATAATGCAACAGCATTCAAATCGAAGAAAATGGTTGATTTTTGCTATAAATATAACATCAGCTTGGGGCATTCGACCGCCTACCATCCGCAAGGTAATGGGCTGGCTGAATCTTCGAATAAATCTCTAGTGAACATCATAAAGAAATTGCTGGAAATAAATAAGAAGAGCTGGCACAAGAAGTTAATAAATGCATTATGGGCTGATCGAGTAAGTCAAAAGAGGTCAATTGCTATGTCACCTTTTGAACTGGTTTATGGAGTAGATGCAGTGTTTCCTACCTCACTTAGTGTTCCAGTAGCCAAGCTGTTTCAAGAAGCTGATGGTGAGGAGGATCCCATGCAACGACGGATCAGTGAAATGATTCATTTACAACAGATACGAGCAGAGGTTCATCAGAATTCCCTTAAGTTGCAGGAGCGCATAAAGAAAATCTATGACAAAAGGGCCAAATCAGATGAGTTTCAGATTGATGATGTTGTTTTGAGATGGGATGCCCGCAATGAAGACAAAGGGAAACATGGAAAATTTGACAACTTGTGGAAAGGTCCTTACAAAATTGCAGCATATCACGGTCCTAATGCTTTTCTTCTCAAAGAAATGAATGGTGATGAATGTCTTGGTGGGTCGGTGAATGGACGACTACTCAAAAGGTATTATACTTGAGCATTTTCTGCTCTAAATCACTCTCATTGTAATTACCATTTTATTTTCATTCTGCCAGCAAGTGTGAAACTGATCTCCCATCTTCAGTTTGGGGCCCGCGGTGAAGGCTATAATTCTGAAAATGGTGATTAGTTGGTGTGAGTTTTGCAAGTTGTTTCAGTCAGTTTATTTTCTGCATAAAGTAAGTGAGTTAGTGTCAAAGATAGTCTAGGATTTCAGTCAATTGTCCAAGTCAAATAAAGTCGTTTCAGTTTGGTCACATGTGTAGAAGTTGACTCCATTGCCCAAAGAATAAAGCACTGATCTGCTCTCCCAGAGGTCTACGGTTCTTGGCACCTCCAAGGAGCTACCATCCCTATTGGAGCCAATGTTAGAGTCGGTCTTGAGCCCTCCATCAGCGATCAAAACTCTTTGCATTTTTCATAGGTAGGTGTCTCATTCAGTGTCAATTTTTCGCATCCCGTTAGCATGCCATAACCCTGATGGAGGAGCTGTGTGTTTATAACCCCTCTTGGCATTGTGTTTAAGTCATTTCAGTCATTTAAAGCTCTTTCAAGCTTGTCTTGTCTTCTCTGAGGTCAATTCCTAGGTCTAGGGTTTTGTCAAAAATTTAAAGGGTCATGTGTTTTGAAAGTTCAATGAGTGTTTTGATAAGCCAGAGGGATGATTTAAGGTGTTTCTTCTAAATTTTTATCTGGTACAGTTAATCTTCACCTTGGATTTAAAAACTCTGTTTTTAAAGCCAAGGTCATTTTTCATTTATTTGTAAAAAGTGATGAAATTTCGAAAGTCTTCAGTGAACAAAATGCAACCCTAGTCCCCTTGCCAAGGTCCCTCAGATGATCTACCTGCAAAAAGAATCAAGCAAAAGCATTAAATCAATCAATTTCAGGACAAAAGGAAACCAAAAAGACAACAGCATGTAAAGTTTAAAAGTGTCATGAAAAAACATTAGAAAGTGGGTTTCGGCATGAAATTTTTTCAAATGAAACCTATAAAGGCCCAAACTCCCTCCTTGCACTCTCATTGTGTATTCATAACCCTTGCAAGAGAGATTGGGCAAACTTCCAAGTGAATCGAGGCGAAATCGGGCTCAGGACAGGTGCGTGACGTGTCAAGATAGGTGCGCGACTTGTTGGGAGGTGCGCGACCTGTCAAAGGGTCTCACACAGAGGAATTTTGCAACGGGCGCGACACGTCAAGAGGGGCGTGACTTGTTGGGCGTGTTGCGCGACCTGTCAAACTGTCTTCCCCAAACTCATTTCATAATTGCTCAAGCCTCCTTTAATTCATCAAATTGCTTGAGGTAGGCCCTTCAAACTTGTGAATGGCTGCTGGTTAGTTGGGAAACATCATGAATGTGCTTGTAATGATCAAATTGTGCAAGAAGAAAGACTCCATATGGCTGTTTAAAAATTTGTAAAAGGTACTAGGGTTTATTGTTGTTTCATTGTTTCCCCTTGTTCTCATTCTCTTCATTCTTATTTCATTTTCCCTATGTTTCCATGTAAATTTCCCTTTTAAATTTGCAAGGAAAATAAACCCTACCCCTTTCCCTTTAAAAATAAAAAATCAAATCCTAACCCTACCCCTCATTATATCTATGTAAATACATGACATTTGATGATGCATGTGCAGTGATGTTTGCAGTGTTTTTCCCTAATTTCCCTGTTTGCATATATCCCATTTTCCTTGTAAAAAATATAAACCCTACCCCTCTCCCAAAAGCATCAAAAAACAAAACACTCAAACCCTCATCTTGTTGCACCATATGCATGAGTAACCGCAAGAAATTGTTGGTGAATATGTAGAGAATTTTGTAAATTTCCACTATTTTCCCCTGTTAATGAATGTATACATATTCCCATATGTTTACTTCCTATACATGTATTCCCATATGCAATGATTTTTGCAAATGATATTCCAATATTCCTGATTATAAATATGTATTCCCATTTGCCATATTGTTTGCATATTTTCCTTCAATTCCCTGTTATGTTCCTATATTCCTAATTCCTTGTAAAAAGATCCCTCCCCTAACATTTCCCTCATGTCCTTGTCCCCTTGAAACAGTATACAATTCAGCACTTTTTACAGGCAGAAACAGCAGTTCAGTTTGTCCACTTTTCTCCTAAACTATGTCAGAAACCGAAACTTATGAGCAAAGTGATGACCAATTATCAGCTGCAGAAATTGAGGAACAGAGGCAGCCTCGTAGGGGTGGTAAGGGTGGACATCATAAGCGAGAGGAGCCCACCTCTTTGATAGAGTTACAAGCTTGTCCTTTGGCAGTATCATGTTTCCAGTACATGCCTTGCTACGAATTTTGCGAGAGGATCTCTCGGATTCAACACCACCGAGAATTGGCCCGCCTTTTTGTCTTACACTTGCATGATGGATGGGTCAACCTTGCAGGGGTAAACTTTATATTGACACCCGAGGTGATCTCACAGGCTACAGGGATACCTAATTTTGGTGAGGTGTGGAATAAGCGCAAGTTGTTAGATTTTGTTTTCTTTGAGCCTTATGTTCGGCCGCCATTCATGAGACATATGGCAGGTGTGTTTCCATTCAGGTTTCTCAGAAGCGAGTATGCTCCCATGGTGAAGCTCATTATGCATTATTTTACTTGTGAGGGCTGATTTTCACTGGTGTACTCATATCACATTCGCCTCTTGATGCATTTCACTCGAGTGAGGATGATGAACATCCCAGTTTTCTTCTTTCAGAACATTCATAGGATGTTGCCCACGTTGCAGAGGAAGACCTTGGCACAGCAGTACAAGAGCCTTTACCATCATGGTTTGATTCAGCTAGTAGTATTGCATTAGTTGACTCAGCAGGGCATCTCATGGGAGGAGTTCATCTCTCGTGAGTTTTTCATAGTACCATCACCGCCACATCCTGAGGTTGTTTCACGAGGAGGGAGGACCAATCACATCACATGACATCCGGTACTAGACATGTTAAATCATCCTCACCTCAGGTCACCTATCAGAGAGGCAAAGGGCCTATTTGTAGGCAGCTCGGCAAGTACTTTCTTCCAAGCCAGGTGGAAGGGGTCTCGGCCCGCCCTTTTCTTCATCAGCAACCGCGAGTGTTATCTCCACACCAGGTGGAAGGGGCCTCATTCGACAAGGCAGCACAGGTATCAGAGAGGGGCAAGCAGCCCATGATTGAGGAGAGATTGTCAGGTGATCCAGTTATTGATCTTGACGTCGGTTCTCCTAGCACAGAGCTCAAGGATATCATTCGAGAGCAAAGTACCAAGTGATGGCAAAATGGATAATCAACTATTTAGAGCAGTGAAACAAACAGTTGGAGGATGAACACAAGTTATATGAGCTGCAGAAAATTCATGAAGACCGGGAATTGGCTCGTAGGAGACCCGGTGACTTGAGACCCATAGATCGAGAATCTATGTTTATTTGGGACAATGCTCATTTGAAAAGGCTGTTGGCTAAGGCCAATCAAAATAACAAACTGCTGAGGAACATGAAAAATCGTTATTGGGCACGGATGCACGTGTGCAAAGCAAAGATGAAAGTGCTTCAAAGTCGGTTGACAAAGGCACTAAAACGGAGAAAAAGGCCCGATCCCCTCCATATCTTGGCCAAGGCTTCCTTGAAGGAGCCTAGCACTAAATAGCTCAACTACAACACAAATTTAAATTTTTTTTGAGAATTTTGGGTCATTTTTGGTATTTTTTGGCAATTTACAGGTTTTTGCTCATTAACACGTCTCACCCCCGGTGAGACATGTCGTCCCAGCACCTCCATTTGTCAAAAACTCAGAATTTCCAGATATGTCATGCAAAGTTACATATGCACATGGATGGACTTGAGATTTTGTGAAGTTTTGGGCCTCTAGAAAGCCAAAAAACATGCAAAATTTGACTTTCTGCCACTTTTTTGAACTGCAGAAATCTGTCTTGGGAGAATTGAGTTTTGACAAGGCAAATGAACTCCAAATTCAGAAATTCCAGTTGTGTTGGAAAGTAGACTCACAGCCCTTTCCAACAAGCCTACTTTTTCCCAATTTGGCCACCTGAAAGTGCCCCAAACATGGCTCCAAATGTGCGCGACATGTCAGGCAGGGGGGCGCGACATGTTGGGCAGTTTTCACAGGAAATTCATCTACAACTCAGGAATTCGCCCAGCTTTGACCAATTTTGACTTGAGATGGGATTTTTCACCCTATTTGATGTGATTAATGTATTTTTATGTTGCCATGACACTTATTTACCTATTGTAGAAGATTCATGCATGAAATAGCAAACATTTAATGAATGGATTGGTTTCCTAGCTTATAGAGGCAAGTTGTTTTGACTGCCTAGATTTTAGTGCTCAGTTTGGAATTGGTTGAAACAGCTCCTAGGATAGTGAACACAACCCCTAGAGGCAAGGAAAAATGTTAGCTTGCCTATATTATGTACTTTCTTAGTCATTTTCATGGTTGGACTCTTGAGGGAGAAAGCTTCTATTGTATTACTCATTGTATCTCTGCAATTTTTGGCTAAGGAAGACCAGGGTTTTGCAGTCCTTTTTGGGATTCTTGTGGTTACATGTATTGATGGTGTGCTTATCTTTGTACTTGTAATTTTTTTATGTGAATCATCTTCTTACTTTTTCTTCTGCAAATTAGGCAAATGAAGTGTTAAGGTAGAATTCATGGTTGCTATGCTCTGCCTTTAAGTTTGCTTAATATCAATGTTTTCAACTGCTTAAGGAGAATTCAAGGTGCTTGCTTGCTCTCCTTAGCTTCTCACCAGTCATTCTCATCCATCCAAATCTATCAAAGGCATCAATACAGTCTCTTACCTTGCCCCAAAGAACCCCCTGCGAAAACTGTGTCCAATCCCCGCACCCAAAATTGCCTTTCCCCAATTTTCCACCAAAACCATAAAAATCCCTAAATCAAACCCTTTTATCAGTTTACTAGCCTAAAATCAGTGTTTCCACATTGGTTATCTCGCCCATTGAATATCTTTACCGAGATAGACCGGAGAGAGCTCTCTCCTGCCCCGTAGGGCTAGCTACGAGGCTAAGTGGTTTGATGTTGCCTTGGAGTTTACCTTTTTCAGCCTGAGGTGAAATTTCAAGCGCTAGCACATGTATCCTTTAGTCATTCTTTGCAGAAAATTAGGTAAATGGAGACAATGTGCAGTATAAAAAAATCAACAAGTTCACTAGAAAACACTTCTTTTCTTTACCATTTTTTGACCAAGTGTTAGATGCATTATTTTCAAATAACATTTCTCTTTCTTCATGGATTTTTTGGATACAACCAATTCAAATAGGTCCATAAGACCAATACAAAACCATATTCATGGCCCATGGGGTATAGTTAGTTATAAGGTTCCTCCATTTGGATAATGAAATTTCTTTGCTACTATTTGAAGAGTTGTTTTGAGCATATTTTTCATATTTAATCCATGATATTTTAGATATTTATACATGTGATTTTACTGTTCCTAGAAATAGTTTGCAAGAAGATTGAACCAATTTTAAAAATTTCCTACTACACTAAACCTATCCTTGAGCAATGAGTGTTATAGTGGACTAATCATTTCTTGCCGACATGAAGAATCTCCCTAGATTTCCAACAAAACCTAGTAACAAACAACAAAATAATTTATAGCTTTCCTTAGCTTATAAATAGAACATGAAACATGTAGTATGCGAAGAATCACTTACCTATTAGAGATGTGCTTGTAGAAGTCCTTTCAGTGATTTCGACAACCAACTTTTCCTCAATGCCTTAGAGGCTTTCCCAATGCTTTCCACAACTTCTCCATGATTCTCCAAAAGAGATCTGCATAGACACGAAGATTTAAAGGGATCAAATAATCTCATATATAAAATTGAAGGTAAATGAAATCCCTAACTTAACATGCAACATATAAAATTGAATCAATAATTAGTTATAAACCATGTGAGTGATAAAAGAATCTCGCAAATAACATCAAAATAGACACAATTAGGAAAGAACAACTACTTTGTATTAAATTCAAAGGAGAACAAGCTTACAACCTGGTTACCTTGATGTCACAAGTCTCTTCCAATGTTATTCATTCCTTCCCTTGATGACAAGCTCTTTAGATCCAGACTCAGCAACATAAGTTTACCAAGTCCCTCCCATCCTCTAGTCTTGTGCTCAATTTATAGGCAAGAGGAGAAGGTTTCTAGTTCCTCTTCTCAAGGGATATGATGCTTAAGAAGAGGTTATTAGTTCCATGAACCAAGGGATGAGTAGCAAGTATGTAGTAGTTCAAGGTTTCTAATTTGGATAATATTCATCTATCAAAGCTTCTAGAATTTTCTTGTTTATTTTTACTTCCGTGGACATGATTACTCAGTTTATAGTGGAAGACAATGCATGTCAGTGACTGGAGTGGAGTAAGTCGTAACAAGGTAGCCATACTGGAAGGTGCGGATGGATCACCTCCTTTTCAGGGAGAGCTAATGCTTTTTGGGCTTCTTCGTTTGACACTGCTTCCGGAAGGACTCACATTCTGAGTAAAGCTTGTAGATGGAAGTATTTCTTTCGGGTCTCGACAGTGAAGTGAAACCATGAGCTTATCATCCCAGGTCGGAACAAGTTGATAGAATCCCATCTCCCATTTGCCTCCCCATGTTGCCACCTAGGCAGGGACATGGGGTAGCAAAAAAAAAAAGAGTTAGGGTTCTCTTATGCTATTTGGATATATTGAAGGCCTCCATCCCTAGGAGGGCCTGCACAATGGGCTATTAGCTTATTTTCTATATTGGTTCTTCCAATATAATTGCGCAGGACACAATGGTAAAAACTACACATGTGTAGGTAATGGCTAGGAAAACTGCGCAAATACTCAAAAATGGTTTTTAAGCAGTGCAACCCAAAATTCCTTTTGTACTTGGTATTGTTTTACTTTAAACTTCATAGGGGATTCACTTGAGACACTCATCGGATGACGAGAGATTTGAATTGACATCCTTGGTGACAAAATTAAGTGTAACATATTTCCCCCTAAAAGGCAAAGCCAAAAAATATTTTTGATGATTGAAGCACTTTATCATGTCAAAGGTTTGGATCAAAGACCAATTGGTTGAAGGCATGAAACAAAAAATCAAGGATTACTATATCATTCTTTCATATAATCATCACCGAGGTAGGCTTCCCATATTCAAAGTACACGTATCTCAAAGAATCATTATGGAAATACATCTGAAGGTCCATGTCAATGAAAGACATGATGGATCCATGTTTATAATCATGAATATTTAAAACTCCATGCAACCTAGATGGATGAAACTAGATCTAGGGTGTTGGTATTCATCTCTACCAATCCATATTACGAATCTACCCATGTGAGCGAAAGTCTCGTAGTTGAACATGGTAGAAACCACTTGATTACCAGTCAATGATGTGAATCGTTAACAAGTGCGTGAGAAACCACCAATAATGACAATGGTTCTCAAGGTACTTCCGGTACAATATATGAAGTGTGAAAATATATATTGAATTCGAACACTCATAGAATCATTTGATTAAAGGGCAATGATGAAAACCTTTATTCAAAGGTGAGAAACCTTCCATTAAGGAATGTACGCTCCAAGGTATTGAATAAGGTTTATAGATCAACTTCCTTGATAATGAGTTGAAGTCGATATAGGAAACGACCTATAGCAGGAGGGCCTATGACTTGAAACTCATGTCAAGTTTTGAAGAAAAAAATTGGAGTGATCTAGGACTGACTCAGGGATCATGGTCGACGTGATTGAAGGATACAAATTGTAATGTAATTTTGACTGAGGTTGGACTTCTCTTGAACATATCAGCAACACAGGATTTTGACTTGGCAACATTTGACTAAAAAATAATGCCCAAAACCAACAGAAGAATTTCAATGAGTTACAATTAGCTGTGATACAAATGGATTTCCAAACCCATACACAAGAGTGACAAAGTGTCATGTTCAAGAGTGACATACTACCTTCTTACAATACAAAAAAAAGTGTTTCTTTCCCATTCCCCCCTTTGCGCCCCCCCCACCCCCACATTAATGACAAGTACCTCTTTATTTTTACTCAATCTTGAGGAGGATAACATATGCTTGTCATATAAACTCATCCTTTGGATGAGTCATTTGAAGTATTTTTTATGAACCCTAGGAAGGAGTTGATTGGTCTCATCATGATTAACGAGTCATGCGTTGTTTACGTTTTACGAGTCCAATGAAGGGGTAAATCAATGTCATTTTCACATTTAAAGAGTTTGAAAAGACACAAAAAGGAAACTAATTAAGCTATTTCAACATAAAGTTTAATGAGCCCAAAGAAAGTAAATCTCAGTGTTTTCATTTTTAGGGAGTCAGGAGAAAAACATAAGTAAACTCAAAAAATTTCCTTTTTCATAAATTTAGTCTCTTAGGCTCGAAAAAGGGTAAAATAATGCATGAGAGAACTCTTTTGACAATGATTAGTCAAAGTATACCTTTTTCGTAAATAGTCCACATGATCCGTAAAAGTGGTAAATGTATATCAAGTAGAAGTTTTTTCATTTTCTTTAACGAGTTCGAAACAAACAAGCGTACTCAGTAATATTTTAATGTTTTGAGAGTTAGAAAAGAGCTTAAAGG
This sequence comes from Pinus taeda, assembly GCA_000404065.3. Classification (NCBI taxonomy): domain Eukaryota; kingdom Viridiplantae; phylum Streptophyta; class Pinopsida; order Pinales; family Pinaceae; genus Pinus; species Pinus taeda. The sequence goes on from APFE030359777.1 coordinate 10,770, forward strand.
TAAATCTAGGGTTTCTTTTTTCATAAGTTTTAACGAGTACAAAAAAGTGATAAAAGTTTACTCGTTATCATCGAATTTCAGTTTAATTAACGAGCAGGAAAATACAAAAAAAAACTCTATATTTTCATGTAGGTTTCACGAGCATGAAAATATAGAAAGAGACACTCGGGATTTTCATGAGTTTAACGAGTCTTGAAAATAATAACCAAAATGGACTTGAGATAGGTTTCATTTTTATACAAGCTTGAAATAGAGAAAAACCATGCTTGAGAGTAGTTTTATTTTTACACAAGCTTGAAACAAAAAGGAAACTGTGCACGAGATAAGTTTTCATGCCCCCAACATAGCGACATAGGCACATGCCCCCAAAATTCGTTTCATTCACCTGAGTATAATAATGGCTACTAATAAGCATATGAAATGAAGGTTCATTCATGAGATCAGATGAAAGACTCAACTCAATTACGGGAGGATTTGTTACAATTTTTAACTAGCCCGACACAGGAAAATAATTATGCTCATGGGAGTTTGTTTCATTTTTTAACGATCTTGACACAAGAAAATGAACTGTGCTTATGGAACCTTGTTTCATTTTTTAACGAGATTGACACAAGAAAAGGAACTATGCTCATGACACCTTGTTTCATTTTTAACGAGCTTGAAAAAAGAAAAAGAATTATGCTCATGGAACCTTGTTTCAAATTTTAACAGGCTTGACATAAGAAAATGAACTATGCTTATATGGACATATTTCATTTTTTAAACGAGGTTGACGCAATAAAATAAACAACCTCATAATGACCTGTTTCATTTTTTAATGAGGCTAGAACAATAAAAGAACCATCCTCATGGGCTCAATTTTTAATGAGCTTGACACAAGAAAAGAACTATGCTCATAGGGACTTGTTTCATTTTTTAACGAGGTTGACACATTAAAGAACCATCCTCACGAAACCCTGTTTCATTTTTAACAAGGTTGACACATTAAAATAACTATCCTTAGAGAACCCTGTTTCATTTTTAAACAAGGTTGGCACAATAAAAGAACCATCCTCACAGAACCTTGTTCATGGCTTCCATTTGGAAGAAACACATGCCAAGGGACACTTCCTGACCATGGCTTCAAACATGTCTTCATCAGAAGGAATAATAGTTCTATGGAAGGAACTCATGTTAAGGGAATCAATTGGGATAAGAAAACCAGGTTCACATGTCCCCATTGAAGGGTCCACCATGTGAATTAACAGATCTAAGTCAAAAGAAATCAAGAAAACAATGAGATGCTTGTTTGCATCAGTAATTGAAAACATGGGACTGGTTGCCACATAATTAACCTGTGGTGGGGTAGATACCACTTGCATATAAGGAACATTAAGGGATGTCAGATGTCTGGTAGTTGAATCAAGACCAACAAATGAAAGCTGGTCAATAGTCACAATGTTTCCATCGTGAGGGGAAGACATTGTGCGAAAGAGTGTCGATATGAAAACTTTCATGGCATAGACATAGTCTTGCCGAAGGAGAAAATTGAAATCCAAGGGGCCTTGGACTACCATAAGATCATTACAGACAATTTTTCCTTCTAGAGTAATATGTAACTTAGGAAGGATCCCTAGAGGTTCAATAATGGTTCAGTTCAAAGTTAAAATATTTTGTGTAACAGGCACAAGCTGAGGGGAACCCAAAGCTTGCCAAGCGGCTGAGGATAAAATATTAATAGAAGCACCTTCATTTACATTTTTGTGGCGCACATTGTTACCATAGGCCTTCACAATTATTTGGAAAGGGGTGGAAGAAGGAAGATGAGGCTCTGTCAGTCTACTCCCATCAAAGGAAACAATCTCAGTACTTGGAGGGGGTTCCATGGAAATAGGTGAAATGCCCCCTTGTGTAGAAGAATCTGGGGTAACAAGAAGAACTTGTGTGGTATTAGTTTCACTCTCCAAAGGGAGAATGAGACTGATTAAATGTGGAATTGAGTCGACCACTTGATCAAACAATGGTTCATCAACCTGAGTCATATGTATTTCAATCTCTAATGGAGAGTGGGATTGACTATACTTGGAATTAGATCAATCACTTTGTCAACTGATAGTAGGTTGGGAGAAAGTTTATGGTAACCAGTTGGAAGTTGTTGTTGTGAAACAATAAGTTTTTCCAAAAATTTAGAGGCTTCAACCATATGAGGGAAAACGTGACTATGATGAATCCCTTTGCATAACCTGCAAGGAAACCTAACTTTACCCTTTTTCCCAAGAACCTGACAATCACTGGTTGATGGATAAAAAATAAGTTGATAAGAATTTTCTGACCATACTTCCAAGACCTTAGGAATACCATGAAAATTGATAAGAAAGTGGTCATCCTTACAAAGATTGCAAGGGTATTTGGGCTTGCGATGCGTGTTGTAAGTTTCCTCAACATTACCAATACTTACAACCATGGTTGGTTGGTTGACTTCTTTCTTATCTTTCTTCTTCTTCTTCTTCTTCCCTTTCTTCTTCTTCTTAGTCACCCGGTTACTAGCATCAAGGCTTTTACCAAGTGAAGAAGAAGAAAGGGAGGAGGGAATGTTTGGTGAAGAAGGTAAAGGGTCAACATGAGGTTGGTGATGTTGAGATGGTTAACTTGATTGAGGTGAAGCATCTGGTTGAGGTGGAGAAAATTGAGTATTTGAGGCCAATGAAGTTGAAAACAACCATACTGATAAACCTATGGTAAATCCAGGTAATGACAATGTAGCCATATAAGGGGGACCAACATTTCCAAAACAAGGAAAAGGAATAGGATTCTCATTAAGAGGGGTCCCTTGGTTGGTAAATTCCAGAAAATTTTCCCTTAGATTCACAATCATAGTGAATTTTAGTAAAAAAATTAACAATATTAACAATCGAAATTCAAAATTCACACCTAAGGTCTCTAAAAAGTAAAACCAAGAAAATAAAACAAGCTAGTAAATGTAAGGAGTCAAACCATGCAAAAATACTCTTCACAGTGAAATCACTAGTTGGTGATGAAATCCAATGTCACAGAGATAAATGTGAAAAGTGAATAAAGATAGAGCGGGTGGAACCTGTTATGCTGACAACCTGCTTCATAAACACTATAGGGTGCAAGTAGCTTCACTTATGCCATCTCGAGTGAAGAATAACCTCCAAAAAGGTCTAAGTGAGTCTAGCCAATGTCTGTTCCAGGTACAACAAAGAATCCCCCTCCGCCATCACCTTGGGTAATAGCCCTAAGATTATGGTCTCTAAGGTTACCACTTATGACAATTTAACCTAGGGGGACAATCACAAATTAGGTGTACAAGTAAGGGTAGAGTAACAAAGCTCAATCCCCTTGAAAGTTCCTCAACATGGTTAATATAAGGTTTACCTTCAAGTGACTCCCAAGCACCTTTAGACACTGTTTGTAATACGTGTAAATCACTCTACCGTAATAAATGAAGTGGGGTCAATCACTCCATTGGGTACGATATGATCTCATTCTTAACTCCATTGTTAGAGGAGCTTCCCAGAGCCAAGCTATAATAAATGGATTTACTCCCTATCACAATATTCTAGTGTTTTTTTGCATCTCTGGAATGTTAAATCACTTCCCTATTCCAACACCCTACTATCTGATCTAATGTAGGTGGAAAGGGCCCTAAAATAATAAAAATTCTAATTGATTTTATTCGCGCTGTTTTTTTTAAGTTGGTTACTCAATGGGTAAATGGATGTGAAACTGATGGTGTTATGAGATGACTCAAAACTTTAATGCAATCGAACATGATATTGTGATCTTTTCATTTTGATGAATTCTAGATAAAGTAAGGAGAGAGGTTCTTCTTTAAAATATCAACTCAAGAATGCACCACTTCTAATTTTCCAATGCAATTCAAAGCCCTAAGTGCCAAACCATGCAATGTAATCTGTGCACAATTTGCTTGAAGAACTATCAAAATGTAATCTATGCACAATTTCTATTCATGTTATGAAAATGAGAATTCTAACTACGCAAGTGTAATCTATGCAAGAGAATTCTTCAAAACAAACACAAGATTATTCCAAATCAGCAAAAGAACAATAATATTATTTTCCTTCACCAATGTAGATAAAGAACCAATTGAGTGCAAGTAAAGGAAATTGGGTGAAAATTCCAAAGATCAAAATTGATGAAACTCAAAGGAAATTAACACTCAAACACAATTCAGCTTAAGAAATCATAAAAATAAATAAATTTGGACTTAAATAAGGAAACCCTAGTTTTTTTTCAAAAAAGTTACAGGGTTTGCGTAGGTCATCATTTTGATTCAATGATCATATGCACTAGTGCTAAAGGAAAAGTGTGCAGAATTGTGCATTGTGGCTAAAGATAAAATGTGCAGTCTGAGAAATATTTAGAAAAAATAAAAATAAAGGTTTCAAACAAAAAAAAAAACAATTCTTAAAAGGGTCTAAAGGTGCCAAGGGTCACAACTGGACATAATAAAAGGAACTCTCATACCCTAGTATGGTTGCCAATTTGTTATAGCAGACTAATCACTTCTTGTGGACAAGAAGAATCTCCCTAGATTTCCGACAAAACCTAGTAACAAACATCAAAAGAATTGCTACTTGTCCTTAGCTTATAACTAAAACATGAAACATGTAGTATGTGAAGAATCACTTACCTATTAACGATGTTCTTGTAGAAGTCATTTTAGTGCTTTCCATAGCCATATTTTCCTCAATGCCATAGAGGCTTTCCCAATGATTTCCAAAACTTTTCCATGATGCTCCAAAAGAGATCTGCATAGAATTTGTTTTTCAAAGGGTTCAAATTATCTCGCATATAAAATTGAAGATAAATGAAATCCCTAACTTAAAATACAACATACAAAATTGAATCAATAATAAGTTATAAACCACGCGAGTGATCAAGGAATCTTGCAAATAACATCAAAATAGATGTAATTAGGAAAGGACAACTACTTTGTATTAAATTCAAATGAGAAGAAGCTTACAACCTGGTTTCCTTAAATTCACAAGACTCTTCCAATAGTCTTCGTTCCTTCCCTTGATGGCAAGCTCTAAAGACCCAAAATCAACAACATAAGTTTACAAATCCAAGTCTCTCCCATCCTCTAGTGTTGTGCTCAATTTATAGGCAAGAGGAGGAGGTTTCTAGTTCTTTTTCTTAAGGGATATGATGCTTAAGTGGAGGAGATTAATTCCATGAACCAAGGGATGATGCGCAAGTATGTAGTAGTTAAAGGTTTCTAATTTGGATAAGACTCCTACATTAAAGCTTATAGAATTTTCTTTTTTATTTTTACTCGTGTGAACAAGATTCAACAATTTATAGTGGAAGACAATGCACAAAATTGCGTAGGCCACAATGGTAAAAACTACACATGCATAGATAATGGATAGGAAAACTCTGCAAATACTCAAAAATGGTTTTTAAGTAGTACAAGACAAAACTCCTTTTGTCCCTTGTATTTTTTTACTTCAAGCTTCATAGGGGATTCACTTGAGCCACTCATCATATGGCGAGAGATCTGAATCGACAGTCATGGTGACAAAATTTAGTGTAAGAATGAGAGATGTTTGATGCTTATGAATGAAGGGATAGTTTGAGTGAACCAAATTCCTTTTTTTGGAATTGAAGTTGATCCCATCAATGTAACTACAACCCATTATTTTTCAATACTTCAAGAACAAAAATATGTTGAAAATATTTCTTGGCCATGTGCAATATACTATACGTGGCTTATTAAATATTTTAGTGAGATTGCAACACCCTTGTTTATGCTTCTTTTAGAAAATACTGAATTCCTTTCAACATTATAATGATAAAGGAATTAAAATTCTTAAGGGATAAGTTAACTTTATCCCCTATATTGCAAGGGTCTAACTAGGATCTTTGATTTTACATACACATTGATGCTTTTAATTAGGAGCAGTTCTTGGAAAATTCAAGGAGCCATAATTTGCTATAAACAAAATCCTTTCAAGTGTAGAAATAAAATATGTTGTTATTTCCTTGTAATAGTATATGAAATTAATAAATCTTGATATTAAAATAGTTATTGTCCACATTTTTCTCATACTAATCATTTTATAATTAATTATTTAAGGAATAAACAATCTTAAATGGTAGACTTATTACATGGTTGCTTATACTACACGGATTTGACTCCACTACACTTCATATGCTTGGTAGAAACAATATGTGTAGATCTAACCTAAATATTAGTACAAATCAAGACATAGTGGATCACTCTTTTCCAATCAAGAACTTATTTGTTGTTTCAATACAAACACCATAGTTTGTCGATATAGATAACTACCTTTTTATATAAAAATTTCCTTAAAATTCTTATTACAAGGAACATTGAAAAATTGTTAGGCACAATGTCTGATCCCATAGATTAAAGATGTATGATCAAGATTGGACTAGATCATATACTATCGTATTGTATACAAAAGGAAGAGGTTAATGATATACTACATACTTGACATAGTGGGGGGTTCATGGGGTGGCAAAAACCCTTGATTTTTTTCTTTTTTGGGTGGTTTTTTGCATATATTTTTGGAACACAACTTTTTCTTTTAGTGGCTTTGTGTTGCATGGTGTCTTATTCCATCATTTTTTAATTCTGGTTAAGGAATTCAAGTTTTAATCTAATCTGGGTCAATGGATCAGGGTTTTTGGATTTCATGGGATCATATATATTTTATTGTAAATAATGAAGCTGATTAATGATAAAAGTTAGATTTGTGGCTCTAAACGATTTGCTGGTTTTTTTTGGTTTGGGTAAATTTATGTGTAATATGTGATTTCCATTGTTTTAGTTTTTTGTTTATTAAGAATTTATGCATACATTGCTTCATTTTAAAAGGTTTATAATTTACATTTGGTATTAGAGTACAATTATTGTCTTTAGCGATATGCCTTTGTAGCCAAGGGTTCAATTATCTTAGGTATGTGATTAAGGCGTTATGTGGTGGTAATTCTTGTGCTGGAAAATAATGGTGAGTATTTTGAAGAAGATATTAATAGTGCTAATGGGAGAATCTTTGAGCTACAAAATATCAAGTTGGAAGATCTTTTGGTTGATAAAGATTAATGGGTCACTATTGATCTAGGTAATGCACCTACACAAATGCCAACAAAAGACTACACAAGGTTGGATTGGAAGGAAAAGAGCACAATATGGTTGTTTCTCAAATTCAATATTATTGAATCTTTTAGGTGAAGTTACAACCAACACATTATGGGATAGGTTAAGGACTTTGTATGATCAGGTGCTAAAAAAAAAGCTCAAAATTCAAAGTTGTCGGATTGGCATGGAACCTGGATGACCGCGAAGTGCTCATCATCCTTAATCCGACACAACTTTTTTCACACGAAATGGACTCTGTATGACTCCAGAAATGAGTTTTGTTCACTTTCCCAAATAAGCAAATTTAAAAAAAAAGGATAACCCAGTCAGCAGTCCATGTTGCTGACGTGGCGTTGATTGGGCAGGTTATGTGGTCGTTGACTTGGTCAATGGGCTCCTCGACAAATTATATCATGACAAGTGACATTCATCTATTGGTTGAAATTATGCGGTTTTGATTGGTTGGTGGGGTGGCCAACCATGGGTTGACACATGGCCCAACTAGAGGCTACCATGTGGTAGCCCAGGAGGCCACCAAAAACTTGGTTGAAGTTTGGGCAAAGGTAGCAGGGTTGAACCTGTGACCTCTCGACACCAATACAAAGTCTTCACCAATACACCATACATAATGTTTCTTAACCCTTAATGTTGTAGATTATATTTAAATGACACAAACGCGTAGTTCGGAGGTTGGGCCAACCTGTGTGGGGCCAGCCCGCGGTTACATAACCACTCATGTGACCACCACGATGGAGGAGTGGGGGACCAACTGGTGGGGGCGGGCTGTTGGCCTTAGCCCCAGGCACATGGCCTCAATTTTTGGACCTTAAGCATTAGCGACATTTTAACTGTTTAACAATTTCACCTAGTTTTTGGCAAAAATGTCAGTCCATTAGCACGCTTTGTGGGTGAAATTGTAGGATGATGCCAAATTTTGGGGAATTTGCAGTGCGATTAGTAGAAGATTGGGAAAGGCCATAACTTCTTGAGTTTTTGACCAAATTAGGAGCAGAAATAGGCTACACAGGCATTTTTGGACATTCTTGAGCCATTGGAAAACCTTTCAGAGCATTCTGAGCATTGTAAATTGATGTATTTACATTTTTTAGCATAATAGAGAGGGAAAGACCATTGGAAATTGGACGAAGGAGACGTAGCCCAGGAGGGGTGAACTCCTTCATCATGTGCTGCTGTGATACTGTTTATGGTGATGTTTATGTCTGTCATTTGCTGCTGTTCAATCATTTGTTTATGTTAATTTTCTCATAAAAATTACATAAAACAATCAAAAACTCGTGTTTAAACTTGTAAACAATCACACAATTCCTCAAGCATATTTATTATAATTTGAAAGGGAATTTTAGTACAAGAAGACTAATTTTCTTAATCAGATCAAGTTTGGTATTAGAGCTCTTGGTTTTATTTGTGCAAGAAGGATTTAACAGTTTGCAAGTTTATGTCATGCTTACAAGGTTAAAATTCAAAAGAGGAGAAGGGAAACTGGTTGAAAGACTTGAAGTTGGGTCAAGGGGAAGGAGGGCAAGGTTAACACAATCTCGACCACTAGTTCTTCCTCAAGTTGTAGTTGAGACTCTAGTCAGTATGTCTCATGAAGGAGAACCTACAAACATGATAGAAGATGAGAAGGTCTTCAGGAAGGATTTCTTTGATATGATAGAGACGGTGAAGGTCCTCTATGAAGAGAGGAATACCAGAGTGCAAGGTGAAAGCTCCAAATCTCCCAAAGGAGAAGGTTCTTTAGGAGGAGGAGGTAATGGAAATGGAGGTAAACCTCCACCCTCTCCAACATCTTCTTCATCTTCTTCTTCACAGGCATCTTCACCCTCTTCCACTAATACAACCCTTACTCATACTCATCAACATACCTCAAAAGGAACTGGTAAATCACCCTTATTAAAACTTGATGTTAAATTTGAACTACCCATGTATAATGGTGAAGTGAATGCATAGAAGCTTGATAATTGGATTCATCAGTTGAAGGTCTATTGCAAAATTCAAAACCTTTAAGAGGATGACATAAAGATTCAATTGGCTTCCTTGAGGATGGAGGGTGCATCATTAGTACATTGGGAATCAAAGACACAAGATATCTTGATCTGATTTCATTACTGAAATTAAAAAACAATTCTACCCTCTAGCTTATATACATAAAACCATCATGAATTGGCAGAACTTTAGACAACTTAAAGGTCAAAATCCGCAAGATTACACCCAAGAATTCAAAAAATGGTCTCTAATGTTAGGTGTAGATTTGCAATCACATGACACGTTTCTGAAGTACATAGGGGGTTTACACAATTACTTTAGGCATACTATCCTAATGTTTAATCCCAATAATCTAAATGAGGTGTGTGTGCAAGCCACTCATCTTGAGGCAAGAGGGAAAACATTCCAGAAGAGGGTAGTAAAAATCCATTTAAGGGTAAAGAGAAAGAAAAGGGTTTCAAATGAAGGAAAAATGCATCAATTAAAAAGGAAGGAGAGAAAACAATATGTAAACATTGTTCCAAAGAGGGTCACGACGAAGCTAATTGTTGGAAGCTTCATCCCGAGATGAAACCAAAGAAATTCAACAACAAAGGAAAAGAAAAGACAATTGCCATCATTTAAGAGGATTTGGGACCCGATTCAAGTGATGAAACTAAAATTACAACCATGGATATAAAAGGAAAATAATTCATTGCTAGCAATAATATATCAAATTGTCACACTAGCACTCCAAATGAAGAAACAAGGATTGAATTATTTCATGTCAGGGTAATCTCAAAACATACAAAAATTGAAACACTTTTTGATAGTTGGTCTCAAGGAAACTTGATATCTAATGATTTAGTCAAGAAAATAATCTTGAAAACATTTTACATCCCAAACCATATCTATTGGGTTGGATATGCAAGGACACAAACTTACAGGTTACAAGAAAATGTATTCTTCGGTTTGCAATCACAACAAACTTCATTGACGAAGTTGGATTAGATTTTGTACCGCTGATATAAGAGGAATTGTTTTGGCTTCTCCTTACCTCTATGATAGAAAATCAATCTTCTATCGTCATGAAAAAAAGTGCCACTTGTTCAAAGATGGTGAGGAGTACATTGTGAGAGCTCGCAAGAAACTAAATCTTTCATTAGTTAAAGCAGGGAAAATGAAAAGGCTAGTGAATTCAAGCAATAATTTAGTACTTCTTATGATCAAACCCAATGTTGATGTTGATTATGAAGCATTTGATGGTTCTAATTCAAAATTGAAAACTGTTTTGGTTGATGTTGTTAACCATGATGATGAGGTGTTTTAGAAAGCAAAGGGATTTCCTTCCAAGAGGAGAATCCAACATGACATACCATTGCAACAAAAGTGTCTTTTTTCCTACATTGACATGCATTGAATGTCAAGAAGGGAAAGTGCAGAAATAACAAAGCAAATCCAAGGGTTGTTGAACAAAAGGATCATTCGACCATCTCCTTCACCATGTGGTGCACCTATTGTTTTGGCACCCAAGAAGAATGGAGAGAATTTCATTGAATGGGACTCAAGGAGTGGCTATCATCAAAGTAGAGTTGTTGAAGGAGACATATGGAAGACAACATTCAAAACCAAGCAAGGTTTGTTTGAATGTCTTGTTATGCTTTTTGTTCTTTGCCATGCTCCAACTACTTTAATGCATGTGATGAATGATGTAGGGAAGCCATTTATAGACATGATAGTCTACTTGGATAACATTTTAATTTTAAGAAAATTTCATTATGAGCATGTCATGTGTGAGAAAAAAATAATTGATTTCCTATGTCAAGAACATTTTTTATTGAAGATGTCAAATTATGTGTTGGATAAAACTTCTTTGACGTACTTGGGCCATAATATTGGAGAAGGTGAGCTAAAGTTAGACCCCTCCAAAATGGATTCCATTATGGATTGGTCAATTCTCAAGATAGTCATTTGGATAAGAGGTTTTTTGGGAGCAACCCAATGTTGGAGGAATATTTTGTTAAATTTTCTTCTATTGTAGCTCATTTTCATTCTTTGGCAGTTGTGAAAAAGGTCTTCTAGTGGGGAGGCAAACAATAAGAGGCATTTGATGCTTTGAAACAAAAGATCAGTTCAGCCTTTATAATTGTTCTTCTATACTGGACAAAGTCATTTGAGTTTTAGGTTGATGTATGCGACTATGCCATGGGCACACTCTTTATGCAATGTGGTAAGCCCATTTCATTTCATTTAGAAATTTTCAATGGTGTAGTGTTTAAATTGCAGCGACAAAGGAAATTTCATTGGATGGGTTTTCTTCTACTATTCCACTTGGTCAAAAGGAATAAGAAAGGTATAAGTGTCAAGTTTGTTGATGTACTTTCTAGGCCTATTGTTTGTATAATTACTTTCCACAACCATCATTTTGTTTTGCATGAAAGTTATGTTCAAAAAAATACATACTTTCAAGATGTACATTCAATCTTGAGTTGAGGGAATCAGTAGAGGAATTTGTTTACAATTTGCATCATAATGTTTTGTATCATCTTGGTAAGAAGGATGTTTCTACTGATAGTAACATGGACAAAGCCAAAGAGTTATTGAACGACTCCAAATGGTACATCAAACTGTGTAAGATCATCTTGCAAAGAGCAAAGGCAAGTACAAAGCAAGGCATGACAAACATCATGTAGATCACAAGTTCCAAGTTAGTAATAAATGGATCAAGATTGGAACGGTGAGGGAACTAAAACCTCACCTCTTGGAAAACTAAAAGTGATCTTTTGAGGTCTAAAAGGCTTCCAGTGGGGAGGAACGATCAGGTGCTAAAAAGAAATAGTTCAAAATTCAAAATTGTTGGATTGGTGTGGAAGCTAGATGACCACATAGTGCTCATCATCCTAAATCCAGTGCAACTCGTTTCATGCAATACAGACTCCATATGACTCCATAAACGAGTTTTGTTCACTTTCCCAAATATGCAAATTAAAAAAAAAGGATAGCCGATTCAACAATCCGAACTGTTGATGTGGCGTTGACTGGGCAGGTTGTGTGGCTGTCGACTTGCTCAATGGGCTCCTCAACGAATGATATCATGAAAAGTGGAATTCATCTATTGGTTGAAATTATGTGGTTTTGATTGGTTGGTGGGGTGGCCAACCATGGGCTGAGATGTGGCCTATCCAAAGGCTACCACGACTGGGAGGCCACAAAAAAATTGGTTGAAGTCTGGGTGGAGGCAACAGGGGTTGAACCTGTGACCTCCCAACACCAATACAAAGTCTTCACCAATACACCCTACACAATGTTTCTTAACCCTTAATGTTGCAGATTATATTTAAATGACACAAGTGCGCAGTTTGGAGGTTGGGCCAACCCGCAGTTACATAACCGCTCATGTGACCACTGCGGCGAAGGAGTGGGGGCCTGGCCGGTGGGGACGGTTGTTGGCCTTAGCCCTAGGCACGTGGGCCCAATTTTTGGACCTTAAGCGTTTGCGACATTTTAACTGTCTCATAATTTTGCTTGGTTTTCGGTGAAATTGTCGCTTTGTTAGTGCACTTTGTAGGCAGAATTGTAGGATGATGCCGGATTTTGGGGAATTTGCGGTGCAATTAGCAGAAGGTTGGGAAAGGCCACAACTTCTTGATTTTTTGACCAAATCAGGAGCAGAAAGAGGCTACGCAGGAATTTTTGGGCATTCTGGATCCATTGGAACAAGTTTCAGAGCATTCTAAGCATTACAAACTGATGTATTCACATTTTTTTAGCATAATAGAGAGGGCCAAGCCATTGGAAGCTGGACCAAGGAGACGTAGCTCAGGAGGGGTGAACTCCTTCATCAAGTGCTACTGTGATAATGTTTATGGTGATGTTTATGTCTGTAATTTGCTGCTGTTCAATTATTTGTTTATGTTAATTTGCTCATTAAAATTACATAAAACACTAAAAAACCCATGTTTAAACTTGCAAACAATCACACAATTCCTCAAGCATATTTAATATAATCTGAAAGGGAATTTTAGAACAAAAAAAATATTTCTCTTAATCAGATCATTGTATCAATCTAAGTCCCTAGTAAATACACTTTTCTAAGAAAAGAAATTGTACAACGTAAGGATAAATGATGGAGATTTGGTGATGGAGAAATTGAATGCCTTTAATAATTTGTTAAATCAATTATTGTTTATTGATATTACAATTTTTGATGAATATAGGTGTATTAGTTTACTATGCTCTTTACTAGACTCGTGGGATATTTTAGTTATAACAAGGTAGTAGTACAACTACTATAATTTTTGGTGATGTGGTCTCATCCTTGTTGTCAAAGAGGATAAGGCTAAAAAATATGGACAGTCAAAGCATAGATACCTTATCTATAGGAGGATTTCACATGAGGAAAATAAATATAAGTTATCAAGTATGAGATCTAAATTTAGAGTTAGATCTATATCTCTAGGAAAATTTGTAAAGAAAAGTTGGAAATAAGACCAATACAAAACCATACTGATGGCCCATAAGGTATAGTTAGTTATAAGGTTCCTCCATTTGGATAATGAAATTTCTTTGCTACTTTTTGAAGAGTTGTTTTGAGAATATTTTTCATATTTAATCCATGTTACTTTATATATTTATAAAAAATGATTTTACTATACATGGGAATAGTTTGCAAGAAAATTGAACCAATTTTAAAAATTTCCTATTACACTAAACCTAACCTTGAACAATGAGAGATGTTTGATGCTTATGAATGAAGGGATAGTTTGAGGGAACCACATGACTTATTTTGGAATTGAAGTTGATCCCACCAAGGTAGAAACTATCCATGATTTATCAATACTTCAAAAACAAAAAATATGTCAAAAGATTTCTTGGCTATGTGCGATATACTATATGTGGATTATTAAAGATTTTAGTGAGACTGAAACACCCTTGTTTATTCTTCTTTTTGAAAATACTAAATTCCTTCAAACATTAGAATGATCAAGGCATTTTAAGTCTTAAGGGATAATTTAAATTTATACCCTATATTGCAAGGACCTAACTAGGATATTTGATTTCACATACACATTGATTCTTTTAACTAGGAGCGGTTCTTGGACAATTTAAGGAGCCATAATTTGCTATATAAAGAAAACCCTTTCAAATGTAGAACTAAAATACACTATTATAAATAATTATTTCCTTATAGTAGTATATGAAATTAATAAATCTTGACAATAGAATACTAATTGTCCACTTTTTGTGCATAATAATCATTCTACATTAAGTATTTGATAAATACACAATATTAAATGGTGGACTTATTACATGGTTTCTTATACTACAAGGATTTGACTCCACTACACTTGATAAGCTTGGTAGAAACAATATTTGTAGATATTCGATCTAACCTAACTATCAGTACAAATGAAGACATAGTGGATGACTCTTTTCCAATCAAGCACGTATTTGTTGTTTCAATGAAAACACCGTGGTTTTTCGATATAGATAACTACCTTTCTATATAAAAATTTCCTCAAAATTCTTGTTACAAGGAACATTGAAAAATTATTAGGCATAATGTCTGATCCCCTAGATTAAAGATGTATGATCAAGGTTAGACTAGACCACATACTATGGTATTGTATACAAAAGGATGAGGTTAATGATATACTACATGCTTGACATAGTGGGGGGTTCATGGGGGGGAAACAATCCTTGTTTTTTTTTCTTTTTTTGGGTTTTTTTTTGCATATATTTTTGGAACACAATTTTTTCTTTTCGTGGCTTTATGTTGCATGGTGTGTTATCCCAAGGTTTTCTAATTTTGGTCGAGGAATTAAAGTTTTAATACAATATGGATCAATGGATCAGGGTTTTTGGATGCCATGGGATAATATATATTGTGTTGTAAACAAGGAAGTTAATTGAAGATAAAAGTTAGAGGTGTGGCTCTAAACAATTTACAGTCTTCCTGGTTTTGGTAAATTTATGTGTAATATGTGATTTCCATTGCTTTATTTTTTTTGTTTATTAAGAATTTATGTATGCGTTTCATGACTATAAAAGGTTTATAACTTACAATTGGTATTAGATTAATTATTTTCTTCTTGGAGATGCCTTTGTAGCTACGGGTTTAGATATCTTGGGTTTGTGATTAAGGATTTTTGTGGTGGTGATTCTCGTGCTTGAAAAGAATGGAGAGTAGTTAAAGAAGAGATCAACAAGTTTAATGGGAGAATCTTTGAGCTACAAAATCTCAAGTTGGAAGATTTGTTGGTTGATAAATATTAATGGGTCACTCATAGATGGTAAGCAAAGGTGGTCATCAAGTAATAAATAGGTGGTAGAGGTGGTGGCAGTAATGAGAAGTAAGAATAAAAATCAAGAGGGAGGTGGGGGAAAAATACAGAGGTGGTTTGTCGATGCAGGTAATGCACCTACATGAATTTCAACGAAATACTAAACAAGGTTGGATTGGAAGGCAAAGAGCAAAATTTGGGTGTCTCTCAAATTAAAAATCATTGAATTTTTTAGGTGAAGTTACAACCAACACATTATGGGATAGATTAGGGACTTTCTATCAATCTAAATCCCCATTAAATAACTTTTATTACAAAAGAAAATATATAACATAAGGATGAATGATGGAGATTTGGTGATGGAGCATTTGAATGCCTTCAATACTGTGGTCACAATTAATTATTGTTTGTTGATATTAATATTTTTGATGAATATAGGCGTATTAGTTTACTATTATCTTTACCAAACTCGTGGGGTAGTTTTTTTTATAACCATAGGTAGTAATACAAATATTACAATTTTTAGTGATGTGGTCTCATCCTTGTTGTCAAAGAAGATAAGGCGAAAAGATATGGAAAGTCAAAACACAAATTCCTTATCTATAGGAGTATTTCACATGATAAAAATAAATAGAAATCCTTAAGTATGAGATCTAAATTTAGAGGTAGATCTAGATCTCTAGAAAAATTTGTAAAGACATGTTAGAAATGTGATAAAGGAGGGAAGTTTAGGAAGAACTATAGATCCAAAAGCATTGAGAGAGGGAAGATATGAAATTATGGTATCTTCAAAGAATAAAAAAAATTCCTCAGAAGGAGGGGGTGTGTACCTGGCTTCTTCAAAGACACATGTAGATCATGATGTCTGGATGGTTGAATTAGGTGCCTACTTTAATATGACTCCCCAAGTGGAGTGGTTTTGTGAATATGAAAGGTACAATGAACGTGATTTTGTCCTTGGAGGTGACTCAATAACTAAGATAACATGAAAAGGAAAATTAAAAATGATACTTGGGTATCCAATAAATTAATCGAAATCCCCTCGAAGAAGAAGACATCCACTTCATTATTTCCTACCCTCAAAGCTTGAGCTAGATTGAAAAAAATAATAATATCATGTACCTTATTCTATAAATTCTCAATTGGGTATTATTTTTACAATTTAAAGACTTATTTCTCTTTACACACCATCATTTAAAGTCTTGTTATCTAGCTATTAATAAAGGTTAAGCTAGAGTTAGTAAAGGATCATGGAAGGAGGAAATGGTTAGAACGCTCCCTAGTGTTCTACACATTCTAGTATTAGCTATAAATTTTGATATTTATAAGCAAGATGAGTGATGAACATGTAACTACTGTGTTTGAAAAGGAAACCTACAAGATGGTTTGAGGAGCATTGGTGTTGCTGAGAGGCGTTCAAAATAGAACTTTGTAAAAGCTATTGGGAAGCACCATCACTGATGGGTGTAACAATATTACTATTTTTGAGGGTGTAAACGAATAATACAAAAATTTTTGGATCATGTAATTTCCATATTTTTACACAATATTTTCCCTACTTTTAATCCTTTTTTTCTTACCTATGACCTTTTATTAATCCATTTTAATGTTTATTTTTAAGATTTATATTTAAAGTGTTTTCTAATTGTGATTTAACATTAGAAAAATAATGTAGTTGCATTTATATTTAAGAATAGGTGAGTTTATTGATTGTTGCAGATCCAATTACCACTTGTTAATAGTCCATTCCACTTACCATAATAAAATATTCATGAAAACTTTTGTTGATGCAACCCAACTTGTCACCTCTACAGGAAAAGTTATTTGAAGTTATGAAAATAAAGATTTAACCATTGTTGACCTTGGAAAAGATAGCAAAATATAAATTATACGATTTTAAATATGGATGATGGATAGGCCCGAGGGTTAGCTCAATTGGTCAAGTCCCTTTCGTTAAAGAAAATTTGCTATTGAGAGGTCACAAGTTCAATTCTCTTGACAGTCTTGGGGTTAGGATTTGTGGTTGAGTCGGCAGGAAGTGATCCCTTTAGGTGGATTTACTTGGTACAAATATTTCATGGACGTATTGTTCACCAATCACCAAGGTCCGTGAACCACATAAAAACAAACATGGATGATGGTTTTGCATAAAAACTTGTATACATACATTTTTTTACAAGTTCCAAATTAATTTGGGTAGCTATAATTTTTGGATAATTCAAATTATGGTTTTAATTGTTTGAAGATGAAGAGCAAAAATTAATGGTGGATATGACTTTAGATTTTATTTTCTACAATATTTGAAGATCCTCATTAAATATATTATGGATATAGGAAGTCAAACATTAGTAAATTTCATTTGGGGTGTATTTTGGACATTGTTGTAACCCACAAGTCCAAATTCGAATTTGACATTCAAGGAATATTTAATTTGATGAGGAGTTAGAAAGGACCATGAAAACCATTTTTTATGTTAGAAATTGGCTATAATAACCATGAATTCATTAAATCCTTTAGTGGGTTTGATTAAATATTTGTCATTTTTGTTTCAAGCAAATTTATGTATGAAAGAGAGTGCCTTTTCTATTCTTTAGAGGGAACATGCAAGAGAGTTCCTTTTCTATTATTTAGAGGGAAGGACTCTTAGTCAAAGCTATAATGGAATACATTATATTTCTTTGATATGTTGTGTTAATGTATATTATAGTTTTGTGATTTCAATAGCATGTGTTTAAAATTAATTTATTCATATTGTAGGTTAGTAGTAGCATTTATTCTATGATAGGGGCTTGTGACTGGAGAGCAAAGAGATTCTTAGTATATGATATATTTTTATTTCCATTGTTTGCAAACATAGTGTGTTTAATCATTATTGGTTTTCTCTTGCAATTTATTTGTTAAATGAGTCACATAACTTCCATCACTTTGACTCTTTGTTATTTTTCTCTTGCAATGGTCTACCCAAGTGCTTAAACGATTACACAGTCCCTAAGGGCTTTGATTCCCTATTAGCTAATTTCTAATTAATTGTTGTTGTTTGAGTTTCATAGTTAAACATATTGCATAAGT
Source organism: Pinus taeda (assembly GCA_000404065.3). Classification (NCBI taxonomy): domain Eukaryota; kingdom Viridiplantae; phylum Streptophyta; class Pinopsida; order Pinales; family Pinaceae; genus Pinus; species Pinus taeda. Next base: position 29,244 of record APFE030359777.1, read on the forward strand.
CACACACTCCCGATTCTTTGTTGTTTGATGTTACAATTTCCTTTTCTTAGAGCTAGATAAGACAAACTAATGCAAGATGATAATTTGTAGCTTGCACATACAATGCATGACATGTATCAAACATTTGGACCCTAGGTTGACAATTAATGTATGAACCTTTAATGACTAAGGAAATCAAATTTCCCAATATTTTTATTTATTTATTTATTTCCATAAGCAATTTTTAATTCAAGTTCTTTAATTCCACAAGCATATTTAACTTCATAGATTAGTTTTCTTTTATGAAAACCTACCAACAATGAGGATATTGATTCATGGACATAGGATGCCCATAAAGTATGAAAAGAGATAACCTAGTGGAAATAAGGTCCAATAACGTGTCCGATATTAAGTACAAAATCATCATCAAGAGTGATTGAGATGCCCTTTTCTTTTCTCGAAAAAGTCATGTTAGTTTGTAATTAATGATGCAATTTCCATTTCATATGAGGATATTAGATAAACTAATGAAAGATAAAAAAATGTAGCTTGCACATAAAATGCACGACATATTGCAAGCACATGGACCCTAGGTTGACAATAAATGTGTGAACTCTTTAATTGTTGATATACTTAATTATCCTAGTAAAAATCCTATTGTCTCTAAAGAAAAACAATGTCATGGAATCAAAGATAGGGGCATACTGGAGAGAAGGGTCTTTGAGAACTACATAGTAAATATATGGTTGAAGGTATGTTGGATTTCACTATGGATCTTGGTTTCTATAAACATTCCATTTTTTTAGTAAATAGAATTGGGTAATGTTCTCAACATCTGCTACAAGAGATAAGGGGAATTTAGAGTTAGTACATAGTGATGTGTTTGGACATGTGCTTGTTCCATCACTAGGAAATTTTGTTTACTATGTTTCATTCATAAATGATTTCTTTAGGAATGCATGGATCTATTTCCTCTTGAAGAAATTTGATGTCTTTGGAAAATTTAAGTAATTCATGTAGGTTTTAACCCCTTACAACAATTACTTGCAAACGAATTCTTAAAATAGAAAATAGACAATTGAGAAAACATTAAACAAATACACATAGAGTTTCCCCTAGATCCCAAAACCGGGACTACCATATTGATTTTTCATTATGTTCCTTTCAATGTTACAATGCATATATATACATGTTGAAGCATTCATAAACCCTAATCCATTAAACCTTGATCAGAATGTAATTGTAGTTCCCTTGAAAGGATCTACAAAATACCTTGGGAAGAAAATTGTCATGCCCAAAACCATGTGCAAATCTCATGCACAAAACCAAGGGTATGTCCACTCACCATCTTTTGGGTTTGCCCACCATCCTTGGGTCCTAGTCATGGTAAGAATATAACACACACCCAACAATTCAAGGCTCTTGTGGAGAAACATATAGAAAATAAAATCAAGGTGTTAAGAACATACAATGGTGGAGAATTATGTGGAGATAAATTCAAGAAATTCTATAAGTAGTACACTATAACAAGGTAGAAGACTACACCATAAACACCTCACTGGAATTAGTTTTAAGAAAGGATGAACATGAGATTGATGGAAAAAGAAAGGAGCATGCTTAGTTGTATTGGGTTAGGATGGTAGAGGTAGTAGATATTGCATGTATCAATTACCCTCATCAACATTGTTAGTCATGTATTTTCATGAGAAAAATGTTACCAACTTAATGGAAACTATAGCCTCAAAATGAGAACTTTAACCCAAAAAGTCCCTTTTTGCCACATGAAACATGCAAAAAACACCCAAAAAAAAAAGCGGTCATTTTGCATCACCCCTTCTTTTATGGTTAAAATTCCAACAATTTTTAGACATGGTAATAAAAAAAAAAGTCATGATCATGTAAAACCTTAAAATTTCAACAATTTTCAACCAAGGAATTAAATGTCAAACTGCATGACTTTGAAAAACCTCCAAATTCCCACATTTTTTAACCATAAAATTAAAACCAAATATAATGAGGACAAAAAACCTTAAAATTTTAACAATTTTCAACCATGACATTATAAACCAAGTATCATGACTAGAAAAAGCCTTAAAAATCAAAAACTAAATCAAATAGTCACCCTACCAAGGGCATATCTTTTTTTAATGGATAAAAGTATAGTTCTTTTGAAATCTTAGCCTTAGAAAACTTGACCCATTTTCAATGGGGCACTAAAATAGTAATATTGTTTTAAACTATGGCTTATAAAATCATCATTAGATTACACAAAATCATAAAAAATATATATTTAAAAAAATATAAAACAAATTTTGTAAAAAAAAAGAAAAACAATAAAACAGATAAAAACAAGTATCTGCCTTAGGGGTAGTTCAATTGGTGATCGAAGTAATGTGAAATCTATGAAAATAGGGAGACTAAAGGTTTAAATCCCCTCGGTTCCGACCCAATCTATGGAGAAGACAGGTCGTAGATCCCCAAAGGTTTACTGGTAATTGCATGTTAGGGAGACTGCTAGGTTCCTTTAGGATACAAAAAAAGAGGAAAAAATAAAAAAATTAAATAAAAGGAAAAAATAAAAAATTAAACCCAAAAGAATAATGTGTTTAATAATAAAAAATAATAAAAGGAGAAAAAAACAAACATAAGCAGACTATGTGGGAGATTGATGTCGGGCATCGCCCCTTCGCTGCGCACGCTCGCCTGCAGTCACCACCCAACCCAAGGATTGTAAGGACGTGTGGTGACTACAGAGCAAAGCCCAACAACCTAGAGCAAGGGAGCAATGCCTGGCATCACCCACCCGCATAGTCTGCTTGTGTTTTTCTTTTATTTATTTCTTTTGTTTAATTTTTTCATTCTTTTTAAAATATTTATTTATTTTTTGACTAATCGAAGACCTCAATTTGCATCCAACTTCATTGAAAATTTATGAATCTACATAATTTCCATCATACAAGATCAAGTACTTATCATCCACAAAAAAATGGCCAAGTTAAAGTCACCTATAGAGAACTAAAAAACATATTAGAAATATAATAAATGCACATATAAAGGATCAGACCAATAGATTGATAGAGGTAGTATGGCTTACGTGATCACTTGGAAGGAAACAATAGTACTAACACAATATGAACTCATTTATAATAATATATTAATGGCCCCTTTTAAATTTGAGATTTAAACACTAAGAACAAATTTGGAATTAGGTCTTGATATCTTCACAATAGAGAGGGAGATGAGTGATCGAATAAATGCATTTGATGAAATAAGGTAGAGGGCCTCATTTCATAATAAAACGAGTAAACAAAAAAGAGATAAGTGGCATTATAGATTTATAAGGACCAAAAACTTCAAATAAGGTGATCGATATTTGTTGCATGATTATTAGTTCAAGGATTTAAAAGGAAAATTGAGAACAATATGATTAATTCCCTATGAAATAAACACTTGTTTTGAAAACAAATTAGTGAAAGTTAGAACAATATACAAGGACATAACTCTATTCTTGTTAATGGACATATTAACGGTGCTGAAAATTCGTTAATGAAGGGGGTCTCCCCAGTATGAAGTCCCAATTAGACATCACACCATTTGGAGTAGGAGCCCCAAATAGATAATAAGGTCGGTTTCCATAATCTTAGGAATTTTCCTTGGATACAATTATCAATAGAAGAGATTATACAAATAATATTTGAAACAAGCACGTTGACACTGAGAGGCATACAAATATAATGTATATAAGTTACTTTTAGGCAAGGAAAGAGAGAGTGAGCCTCTAGGAGAAAAGTAATAGTATTATCCTAAAAGAGGCACACAAGAGCATGGAAGAGTCATTGATTAACCTGTAAAGTAGCTCACAAGATAACAACAATGATAAAAACAAATAACAATGTGCATTCATTGAGATGCATACCAAAGCCAACAAAATAGTTAATTTTCATTAGTATGTGTTAACATAAACATACACTACAAATAATGAAAGAATATTCTTACAACCATTCATGACATATGCATGAAAGTGCGATGGCTCTGAGAACTTCATATATTAAATGAAAGTCCAAAAATACACAATTACAATGTTGGCACACTAGCCCCAAAAGTGGAACATTAAGTCACTACTTGCTCCTCCAAAGAAATATCTTCTCTCTTATGCCGAACTAGAGAAGCCAATGTGAAAAGTCCAAAAGTACAAAGCCCTTTCTCTTGATATATGAGGGTATATTTACAACAAATGAGGTGACTCTTCACCTCCAATGTGACTCTTGACCTTCCTCATGACTCTTGAGCTTCTACTATGGATTTTCAAATTCCTATATAACCTTTGAACTTCTAATGACTGTAGAAATTTCTAGTGAATTTTAACATTTTATATGGGATCCTTGGTATTCCACACATTTTAAATTTTCTCATTTGAAAATAAAATAATTACATTTCACAAATGATATGGAAAGATACATTGACACATATGACTTTGTGATGATAGTTGGATAAGAAATGATTTGGCATTGGTGACATGGAACTTCATTGTGATGTGTCCAGGCCAAGATTTTCTACTTTATGCTATGAATTTGACTTCTTCATGATGGATATTTACTTGTTCTTCATCTTTGTCCTACAAAGGATCTAGATAAGTATTAGAAACTTCCAATTCAACATGAGATTCCACTTTTTTTTATGGTTCAATATTTATTCACGTCTTCATGATGATTCCTCCAGTGCTTCTTCTCTGCAAGTTCTTTCTTGTAAATCCAACTTAACACATTCCTTGAGAATCACCTTGCCATGTTGAGATAGTAATCCTGCAAATAAATTTCACTTATGACAAGGCAAGGTCAGTTTGAAAATCATCTAATCTAACTCTGCTTTGCTCATGGAAGAGGTTGATTGTGAAGGACCTATGCAAGGAATGAGAGGGAGAGACTTGATCAGAATTGCATTGCTGAGATAAATAGTGACCATGGGATGACCATGTTGTTCACTCATACTACACAATGCATAGTGAGAGGCTCTTCAGGGTCCTGCATAGTGGGGAAATCTAGGAGACAAGGGTGGATTGACTACCAGCTGGAATTGTGCAATGCATAATAGGAGGCAAGATAGAACATGGTAATTCTCCATGAGGGGTTTCAATTAGCAAGAGGGACACTACTAGCCATTATAACTGCAAAATGCACAATGATTGAGGGAGGAGCTCAATGAGTTGCACACTTGAGGGTCTCAGTTACCTAGAGGTGACCTACTACTCACTATAACTGCACAATGCACAATAGGGGGCCAACCAGATGAGGGGATTTTCACATTTGGGAAAGTTAGGGAGACATGGAGATAAGGTTGCACATTGTAACTATGCAATGTGTAGTAATTGAAGAGGAGGTTTTGAGAACTACGTAGATGGGCATGACAATGACATAATGATGCTCCAATGTCTATTATAACTATTTAATGCACAACCTATGGAAAGATGTGTCAATGTATTGTGCAATTGATAGGGCTAAGCATCCAAAGTGATGATTCAGACTTCAAGGTTGCTCAGTGTATAGTTGAGGGATATTGTTCTCTAGGACCACGTAGTGTGTCATTCCAAGAGTTAGAGGGTGCTTCGCTATGACTTAATAACATAAATTGTGTAGTTCTAGGAGGGATAAAGGTTAGCAAGTTGTAAAGATAGTGAAAGCCCCTAAAATGACTAAGTGTGGGATCAATGAGACAAGAGAGAACAAGGCATGAAAACAAGTCTTGAAATGGTGATGTCACACTCATATAACATCAACACAAGCCAAAAGAATGCACAATACCCAAAATCAACATGCATACCTTGAAACGACGATAAAGTGACACTTATTTCTAAGTGTGACAGTTGATACGTAGCTTTGTGAAACTTAGGATACAAGTTACAACATGAGTGTAGATTGCAACCAAGAAGTGCACCAAGCTATGGGAGAGTTTCTAGCACCCATTTTTATGATATATATGATCAATCAATGTAGAATAGTGCACTAGAGATGTCTCTAATAGTGCACTAAAGTGAAACACATGCATGATTACAAACTATTAAAAGTGACACTTACGACGGTACAAAAAATTGAAAATGACACTTGCAAAAGCTAAAGAAATTGAAATAAACACGTGCTAAAGCAAAGAGAAAGAAAAAGAGACACTTGAAAAAGTGAAAGAAAACAAAAACGACAATCACAAAAGTGAAAACAATAGTTATGAAAGAAAAATCACGCAAAAATTGACAGTTGAGAAAAATCATTGGGATAATGGTACACTTGCAACTAATAGTGGGAGAGACTATCAACCAAAATTTCCCACTAACTGTCCATAGGAATTACATAGTATTTATCTCTAAGAACTATGAAATCACTGTCACCAGAGGCTGTGCAAGAAATTTATTATAAGACTGCCTAGTCATCATCCATAGTGAACCGTGCAATCACTATCCTTAGGCACTGTGCAATCACTGCTAGCAGGATTTGCACAATGACTATCATCAAGGATTTAGTGCTCGAATTTCTAGGGTGCACATTGACTACTAGGATTGCTAGAAAATGGTGCTCTTATGAATGAATAAAAGGCTAAGAATGTGTAAACAAGTGGTTTCGATAGTTAGAAACTTAGAAGAAGGCTTAAACACTTAGAAAATCATCAATCGATCATGAAGCAACTAAGAAAAATCAAGGAACAATAGATCAAAGGATCACAAGGAGGCTCAAAAATTCAATTAGAGGCAATTTTTTAGAGGGTGTTTATTATAATGAAAAAAAATGATGACACACTAGAAGAACTCCATATTCTATGTTTAGGTCTAGATTTATGCATGGAGTCTAGTCTTTTAGGAAGTATTGATTCATCATGTGGACCACCTAAACTTTCCCATTTATCCTAGTTATAAGTATAGTTTCTCCTATCCCACTTTCTCAGCTAAACACATTCACAAGGCTTACCATATCTCAATTGTTTCGATCTTGGAGAAGGATAATAAATATTCACGAGTTTAAGATGATCATAGTTTTAGTTCCATCTCTGGAGTTTCTCTGTTGCCAACAGGTTTGTTCAGTACCCCGGTGAAGTCACTATAGGAACAAAAACATTACTTTTCTACCAACAAGCCTATTCAGTGCCCTGATGAAGTTGCTTGCTTCACCTCTCTGCACAAGAAGCCTTTCTCTTCTTTCACCCCTTATTTATTTTCAATATGCTCATTGGAATTTTATCAACATTTTTATCACCAGGATGGATGGGGGATTTCGACTTATTGAGAGAAAGAGAGGTTCTTCCTTAAGAGACTATTACATACCTCTGAAATTAATATGCTCACTCTTTGTTTTCTCCTTTCTCTTATCTACTTGATTGGATCAACAATAAAAACGCCATTCAATTACCATATAAAGTCAAGGAATGAAGATGCTAAATAGATACATGCATCAAGGTTCTACTTATAACTTTCCATTTGAATGAACAATAGTTTCCATTAAGACATTTTTGACTTTAAATCATGCATAGACACAAAAAAATAAGAGGAAGACATATTAGCCAAGGGTTGCTCGTCATCACAATTTCCTTTTCAAAACTTTTCCACCTTGTTCTCTTAACTCATACAAGAGAAATTTTCATGCATGGCCTTACTGAAAAAACGTGAAAGAAAAGAGATGCCACAATAAGAAAAACACAATCCAAAGAATAAATCCAATGCAAGACTTAAAATAAAAGAATCATGCAAGAAAAAAGCAGGAGACAAAGAAAATGAAAAACTATATGCAAAGAAAAATGCAAGGTTAATGAAATTCAAAAGAAAACTAAAATGCAACCGTACCTACTCCTAATATAACTAGCTAGAAGGTCAGATTTAAGTGTAATGAAAATTCCAAAGTAGCCACCGAAGCTTCTCTGAACCTGCGAATATAAAGATAGGAGAATTTAAAAACAATATAAATCAATGTGAAAAAGTAAAGGTAAGAACTTGAATACCTTGCACAAGAAATTGAAGGTCTTTCCTAGAGGCAAAAATATGTGTCATAATAATTTAATTTAACTAGCTTGCAATATTAACTTTTTTATTAGAACAATAATCATACAAACCTCGAAATATTCTTGTGAAAGTACCTTCATTTGTATTCTTATTCTTAGAAAACATCATGGAAATTCAAAACTTATTATTAGCAAAAAAGCTTGCTAAGTAAGATGTTTCCAACGAATCATAGATTTGATCATGGAATTAAAAACAATCCTTTTGAGAGCTTTGGGAAAATGAAAATTTTAATCGAATTATAAAGATAATATTGTGAAAGAAAATTGACCTAATCTTTTTCAGGAGCATCATCAATATCGTGAGAACCTGACATAACCATAAGAAAAGGCTAAAGTGCCTCAACTAATTGATAAGTATTTGAACAGTGAGATGATAAGCCATCAAGACTAGTTGGTTCAATAAGATCAATTGATGTAAAACAACTATCATTAGATATAACAATGGGAAAATAATTATTTTCATGACATTTTTTAGACCTAGTGTTATCGTCAAATGGACCGGTTAGGGCATAAGATTCTTTGTTATACACAAAAAGAGATGGATCGATTTGAGTAGTCTCACAAATGTTTTGAATAATGAAATCATCCTCCTCCCATGTTGGGTGAAAAAAATCACTACCTTGTATCCGATTACAATCTAAACCAACATCATGGAAAACAGAAGAATTAAAAATGAATGCTAGTATAGCAAATACTAGAAACCAATCATGATACAACTGGTCACTCTGTGTTGAATCAAATTCAACTTTTAAATCAGCTTAGGAAATTAAACTGTCAAGGTGAGGCATTTGATTCACCAAATAATTAAAGAATTACCAACGCTCAAAAGGATATCTTGTGCCATAAGGAAAAATATTAGCATCACAATATTGAAAAGAAAGACGAGAAACTGATTATTCTCAAAAGTATTTAACAAATGTGAATCCTTTGGTTGATGAGAAACTTTATCATGAGAATCAGGGTGATCAACTTCATAGCACAATGCATCCACACAATATATACATTCCAATTGCAAGTTCAATGCAAGAGGTTTAAATGAATATGAATAAACTAAAAAGTGATCTTCTATCTGATCATAAACCAAATCTTGAAAATCATTTTTTTTTTCTCTAAAAACCCAAAATCTACCAAGAATGAGTTTGCATCTAGTGAAACAATACAAAGAAAACAATTTTGCGACAAAATTCAAATTTGATCGAGTGCGGGGACCTCATCAGGATTGTGAAGAATCTGACATAATCCTAAATAAGAGTTGAAATTCCTTGAACTCCTGACAAGTCCCAAAACTTTGGAAAGTTGAAAAAACATATTTTGAGAGTTTAGTTAGATTGTGAATTTCATGTGGAAAACTACTACTAGTTATTGCAACAAGATCACTATTATCGAGATGGAAACCATCTGCATCACTGGTTTGATCAAAATTTTCAACTTCAAGAAACAAATTAATCAAATCATAAGATTCTTCTAATTGAATAAAGATCATAGAAATCCCATGAGCAATATGAACCAAGGAATTATCCTCATGAAAGGTTGGATATTGTAAGGAGCGGAATAGATGATCTATAATTTCATTGCTTTCTTCTTCACCATGGATGACCTCAATTCCTTATGTTAATTCAAAATCTTGTTCATTGGATTGTGAATTCAAAAAACATCACATATTTTCATTGTGAGTTACTTCATTACGAGCAGTAGAACCCAAGGTATAATTAGTTGAGGAAGAGGTTTCCATGAGAATATTTTCTTGAGAAATAGAAAGAATGGCTGATATACCTGGGAATTCATCAATGGGATAATGGAAATTAAAATGATGATTATCTAAGGCTGTCTCATAGTTAAGAGATTTGATTTCATTTGACTAATTGCTAAGATCACAAGATTCTAGGTCAACCAAGAATGAAGGAGTGACATCTTGACATAGAGGATTTTGAAAGAGAGAGGAGGGATTAAAATCATCTTTAGAATCCTGTCCCTCTACCTGTGGGATGTGACCACCTTATACAAGATCAAAACTTGGACCAATAGATTGAGAATTGAGAGCATTTGAATAACTAATTGGTGAGTAGATTGATCAAGTGAATCAAGGTACAAAGGGTCATGAGATGTAGATGATAAAGGATGAAAAATATCATATTCAAAATTTTGGTGATCTTGAGGAATAAAGGGATCAATCTCCACCTTAGGATCCATGGATTTATGAGAACATTAAAGTTTTTCTTGTGCAAAAAGATAAATTGAGGATGGGATGAATGGATCAACAATCTGATTTTCAGATTTCTCAACTTCAACAATAACACTAGAGACAACCTTGTTAGGCAATGGAAAATGAGGAAGAAAAGGGACAAAAGGAACAATAGGCTCCTCCTCTGATATTGGAGGTGTCTCATGATTAATAAAAGTTGGGAGAGCACTATTAGCCAAGGATTCATATTTAGATTGTTTCAAGGAGAGTTGAACAACGATGAATATTTATTTGAATAAATCCCAATCCATATCTTCATCAGGAAATTCATAACACGAGTGAATAAATCATTAGAAAAATCCTCTATTGATTCTTTGGACTTCATTCTAAGTTAATTAATTCTTTTATAAACATCATGGTAATTATACTTGCCAAAGGCTTGAATAAGCTCCTTGATAAGTTTGTCAAACGAATGAATGGAAGAAGATGGTAAGGCATGACACCATAGTTTAACTTGAACTTCAAGAGCGAGGTGAATAATTTACAAGCAACATATTCATAATTTATTTCATGAGATTCATAAAACTTGAGAAAATGAGATGTTTTTTCAACCATGGATATTTCACCCTCGCTAGCAAACCTTAATTGAGACAAGTTGTAAAAAGGTTCCATGGGGATTGAAATTTTAAGATTGGGTCTATTAGAAAAACATATCAGGAGTATGATTTTGGAATAAGCCATTCAAGATAAGAGCTTCAAAACAAACTCAATAAGCAGAACTAGTCATTTGGCCCTCCTTCTAATGCCAAATGTTGATGGTGATGGAAATTTGTCAATGAAGGGGTTCTCCTCGGTATGTAGTCTCAATTAGACCTTAGACCATTTGGACTAAGAGCCCCAACTAGATAATAAGGTTTATTTTCATAATCTTAGGAATTTTCATTGGCTCTAATTATCAACATAAGAGATTATACAAATAATATTTGAAACAAGCAAGTAAGTTGACACCGCGAGGTATACAATTGTAATGTATATAAGGTACTTTCATTTAAGGAAATGTAGAGTGAGCCTCTAAAACAAAAGTAATAACATTATCCTAAAAGAGACACACAAGAGAATGGAAGAATCATTGATTAACCTACAAAATAGTTCATAAGATAATAATGATGATAAAAAAATAACAACAAACATTCAAAGAGATGCAGACCAAAGCCAACGAAATAATTTACTTCCATTAGTATGTGTTAACATAAACATACACCATAAATAATGAAAGAATAGTCTTACAATAATTTACAGCATATCCGTGAATGTGCAATGGGTATGAGAGATTCATATATTAACTAAAATTCCCAAAATACACAATTACACTTTTTCCACACTAGTCCCAATAGTGGAACATTAAGTCACTACTTGCTCCTCTAAAGAAAGATCTTCTTTCCTATGCCAAACTAGAGAAGCCAAGGTGAAAAGTACAAAAGTTTGAAGCCATTTCTCTTGAGATATGAGAGTGTATTTATAACAAATGAGGTGACCATTCACCTCCCATGCGACTCTTGACCTCCCTCATCACTCTTGAGATTATACTATGACTTTTCAAATTCCTATATGACCTGTGAACTTCTAATGACTCTAGAACCTTCTAGCGATTTTTCACATTCCATGTGGGACCCTTGGTCTTTAACACATTTTATATTTTCTCATTTTAAAATATACAATAATTACATTTCACAAACAATGTGGCAAGGCACATTGACACATATGAATTTGTGATGATAGTTGGATAAGCCATGACTTGGAATTGATGACATGGAACTTAATTATGATTTGTCCAAGCCAAGCCTTCCTCCTTGTTGTTATGAATTTGAATTATTCATCATGTATCTTTACTTGTTCTTCATGTTTATCCTCCAAAAGATCTCGATACGTATTATAACCTTCCAAGTCAGCAACAGATGCCACCATCATTATCATGGTCCAGGATTTCTTCATGTCTTCATGAAGGTTCTTCCAGTGCTTCTTCTCAACAAGTGCTTTCTTGTAACTCATACTTAACATCTTCCTTGAGAATCACCTTGACCTGTTGAGATTATACTCTTGCAAATGAATTTCACTCATGACAAGGTAAGGTTAGCCCGAAAATAATCAAATATACCTTTGATTTACTCATGGAATAGGTTGATTGTGAAGGAGTTGTGCAAGGGCTGAGAGGGAGAGGCTTGTGAAATTGTATCATTAAGCTCAACAGTGACTAGGGGATGGCTGTGTCATTCATTGGAACTATGAAATTCACAATAAGGAGAGGCTCTTTAGGGTCCTACATGGGACATTCCAAGAGACAAGGGTGGAGTGACCGCTGACTGTGAATGTGAAATGCACAGTGACCAAGGGAGAGAAGGCATGGATTGCATAGTTGATATTAATAGGGACTGAGGGATGAACTCACTATCCACTAGAACTACACAATACATAGTAGGAGGAAATATAGGACAAGAAACTATGCAATAATGTGTTTCAGCCAATAAGAGGGACATGAATAGCCACTGTAACTGTGCAATGTGTAATGGTTGAGGCACATGCTCAATAAATTACATATTTGAGGGTCTTAGTGACCTAGAGGTGACCTACTACTCACTATAACTACGCAATTTGTAATAGGGAGGCTACTAGATGAGGGGATTTATGTAGTTGGGCAAGTTAGGGAGATAGGGATATGAGGTTGCACACTGTAACTGTGCAATGTGCAGTGATTGTAGAGGAGGTTTTGAAAATTTCTCAATTGGGCATCACAGTGACACACAGAGTCTCCACTGTCTATTGCAATTGTGTAATGCACAATATAGTGAAAAATGTGTCAAGGTACCTATGCAATTGATAGGGATAAGCTGCCAAAGTGATGGCCCAGACTTCAAGGTTGCTCCGTGTATAGTTGAGGGAGATTGTCCTCTAGGAATGCATAGGGCACAGTTCCAAGAGGCATAGGGTACTTCACTATGACTTAATACTGCACATTTCACAATTCTAGAAGGGATAAAGGTTAGCAAGTTTCAAAGACAATGAATGCCTTGAAAATGACTAAGTGTGGGATCAATGAGACAATATAGAACAAGACATGCAAACAAGTCTTGAAATGATGATCTCACACTCAGATAACATCAAAAAAATAAAAAAGAATGCACATGACCCAAAATCAACATGCATACCTTGAAATCATAGCAAAGTGACACTTATTTCTAAGTGCGGTAGCTGAAACTTAGCTTTGTGACACATAGAATACAAGTTATGACACGAGTGTCGACTATAGTTAGAAAGTGTGCCAAGCTATCGAAGAGTGTCTAACACACATTCTTATGATATATATGATCATTTAATGTAGAATAATGTGCAATATATTCCTATAGTAGTGTGCTAAAGTGAAACAAATGTAGGAGTACTAACATTTAAAAGCAAAAATGTGACCGTAAGAAAAATTGAAAATAACACTTGTAAAATCTAAAGAAAGTCAAAGCGGCACATGCTAAAGTGAAGAGAAATAAAAAGTGACACTTGTGAAAGAAAAAGCAAGCACAAACGACAATAATGAAATTGAAAATGACACTTACGGAATTAAAAGCACACAAAAGTGACAATTGAGAAAAATCACAAGAATAATGGTATAGTTGCAACTAATAGTAGGAGAGAGTGTTAACTGAAATTGTGCCCCAAATGTACATAGGGATTACACAAAATCTGTCTCTATGAACTGCTTAATCAACTATCACTAGAGACTACACAAGCACTGTATTTTAGGACTACGTAGTGATCCTCCACAAGGAACTATGTAATCACTCTCCTTAGGCACTATGTAGTTAGTGTCATCAGGATTTGTACAAATACTATCATCAAGGATTTCACAATGCTTGACTTTCTAGGGTGCACATTGACTGTTAGGCTTGCTAGAAAAGGATGTTCTTATGAATGCATCAAATTCCAAGTAAGTGTAAGAAAGTGGCTTCGACAGTTAAAAAATGATAAGAAAACTTAAACACTTAGCAAATCATCAAATGATCATGAAGTGACTAAGGACAATCAAGGAATAACAAATCATAGAATCACAAGGAGGCTTCAAAATTCAAGCAGAGGAAAATATTTGGAAGGTGTTTGTTGCAGCAACAATAGGACACATATTCAATCCTTAAAAAAATCCATTGACAAGGATTAGTTCATTTCAAACTCCAAGTCCTTACATACAATTGAAACTAAATTATTTGAACCATCTCAAAATAATAATAGAAATAAAAAAATAATTCTTATGTTGGAAATCTCATTGAGGCATTGTGAGATGGATGTTGCCATGAAACTGTAATTTCCTTGGAAAGACTCCATCTACAAAATGAAGAATAAAATAATATTATGGTGAAATCCCCTTGAGAGAACCAAAATATAGGGTAGATTTGAAAACTAATTCTCTAGAAAATATTCTTTGGAAAGAAATGTTGGAACCCATGTCAACACCCCATTCTATGTTGGTTCATCACACCTCTACCAAAGACAGTCAGTTGAGTTGACTAACAGAGAAATAAAATATAAAATTGATTGGATAGTCAATGGGTCGACTGGATGGTCTATGATTTGACTTGTGGAATGATTTTCTAAGTGGAAGAAAATGTATTCAACTGGATGGTTGGTTGAGTTGGATAATAAACTAACTAATGAGACATTACAAATTTTCTAGAAGAAGTTACAATCATGGATTGTCCCTTGTGGATCATATCTTCTCTAAGTCAAGGAATTTGGTTAGATATAAAGAAGTATAAATAAATACCCTAAGTGGACATAATGAATAACTCATGATGAAGTAAATTATCATGCACTGTAATTTTTTGATCATAATGGTGTGCCCTTACTATGTTATAGAAATGGTTTTGAATAAGTTTGAACTTAATTTATTGTTTTTGCTGATTTTGTTACTTTCTAGGTTACACCCCCATGCCTAATAGAGTATCAAAACTGATGGTTATGATCTTGTTGAAAAATATTTTTGAATACCATCTATGGTGATTTAATCTAACCCATTAATTTGTTGACTATAGTCTAGTTGAGACCAAATCTATAAAAAATCTAAATATGGCTCCCAAGATCAATCCTATTATTCTAAATGGGATTAATTATGCTATCTGGACACTAGACATGGATACTTTGCTAAAATGTAAAGGGCTTTGGTAGTAAATCAAGACCATAATTCTAGATTTTAAGGATCATCGAGTGAATTTTTACATTGATAGGAAGAAATATGAGGTCATTGGGGTCATTATGACTTACATTTATGGGAATATTTACTTTCATACAAGCAGTACCAAATGCCCTCATGAATTTTGGAAGAATATGAAGATGCTATTTCATAATGTCATTGAGATTCAAGTTATGAAGATGGAGAAAGAGTTTATCTTTTGATCACCATTCCTTTGAGGGGATTAATGAATATTTAGCTCATGTTAAAGAAATAAATTGGAATTGGCAAAATTTGGGAAGAATTTTCTAAAGAAAGATGGACAACTCATTGAATTGGTCCTGATGAATTTTATAAAACCTTATGATATGTTTTGTTATACTTTCCATACTAATTATAGGTCACAAAATAAATATGGTGAGGATTAACCTTTAACACCCTCACTGATTTAGTCATCAAGGATAAGAAAAGGTTTATTGGAAGGGAAGATCGGTGCTAATAATTAGGATCACTTTCTTAAGGGAAAATTTAATCATGATTACAAGTAAAGAGGTCATTTTTATACCCTTGGATGCAAACAAGAATGGCTCAACTAGAAAATTGAATGGGATAATAGTGAGTTGATTTCTACTAGAAAGAATTGAAAGAAGAAGACATGCCACTACTCTCGAAAGTATGGAAAGTTGAGAAAAATTCTTGTAAGGAAAACTATAACTTTGAAGAGAAGGTAAAGTAGCTTGAAGGATACACATTGGCTATCCTTTGACTAGTCGATCAATTGGAAATCTTACATCTAAAGTTAGACTCTCTCAAGCATTACTTGCTCACACTTCATAAAATGAGTGGGTAGTCAATTCTATGTGTACTCATCATATGGGTAATGTCACTTCTTTCTTCTACTCCCTAGATAAAGCTATCGAATGGAATATTTATGTCATGGATGCTATTTCTCTTAGCATTGTTTGTGATGAAAGTATACATTATCAACATGGTAATATTGTCAAGGTATATCATGTGCCTAGTCTTAGTGAAAATATATTTTTTGTTTCTCAATTGACACATACTGGGAAAATTGTTGATTTTTAGCTAGATTGGTTATTTTTAATGATTGGAAGAATTATGAATTGCTTGTTCTTATTGGATTTATCAACTAAAAGGATGGGATATACAAGTTTTGTGATCTACCATGATAAGATCTTGGACTGACTACTCTCATTGCCTCATCCAATGAACATAATATACTTTGGCATGAACACTTAGACATATGAATTTATGAATGTTGAAGCTAATGGTAACACCAAACATGGTTGCTAGTTTACCCAAATGTTTTCCACTTGATGAAATCTATGGAGTATGTTTGATGGGAAAGCATCATCAACCTCCCTTCAACTCTAGAAAAATACGGGGTGTGTAGGCATCATTGGAGCTTGTTCATAACAATATTTGTTGTGTAAATACAAACCTTTATTGATGAATTCTCCATATTTACTTGGGTATATTTATGTTATGAAACTAGCTCACAAAAAGATAGAAAAGATAGATCAACACCTTAGAATTCAGCCTCTTCAAGGGGGCGACCTCCTTTACATTACACAAATGAACAATTCTTGGATGATTCAAATGACAAAACCTCCTTTCTATATGTAGGAGTCTAAGGGGTCACAATATAACCAGGCCGAGCTAACAATAATAATATAAACGCACAAAAATAACAATATTGGGATTCTAGGGGGCACAATAATAACAATATGTGGACAACAATAACAATAATAATAAGGGGCACAACAATAACAATAAGGGATACAACGGCAATAGTAATGTGGGAATAACTAGTATTATAGGGACCTAACATGCCCCTCTCCTTCAAAAAAGTGTTGTCCTCAATGGTTGAGTAGTTCTAGATGCTTCGTATAAAATTCTCATCCTCCCATGTGGAATCTTCAATGGTTAAGTTCTTCCAGTTGATGAGATATTCTGAAATTGATTTCGTAGCTATCGCGTTCTTGTTTCTTTGATTGCTTCAGGTTCTAATATGATCTTTCCTTCCTTATCAAGTTCTGGCAATATTGTTTGAATTGGAAGCTTGTTACCTATAACCTTCTTTAAGCATGAAACATGGAAAACTGGGTGCACTAGGGAAGCCGCGGGAAGCTCCAGTTTGTATGCCATAGTACCTATCTTTTGCAACACCTTGTACGGACCATAATACTTTGGTGATAATTTATTATCCTTGTTAGCTTGCTTGAGGGACATTTGTTTATATGGTTGTAGTTGTAGGAATACCCAATCACCTACATCAAAACTTCTTTCACTGCGATGTTGATATGTTCACTATTTCATTCTATTCTGTGCCAAGGTGAGGTTATCCTTTAAGAGTTGGAGAACTTGTTGCTGATGCTCGATGTGATCTTCCACTGCTTGAACCTTAGAATTTTCTCTTAAATATGATG
>APFE030359777.1:48910-103793 GCA_000404065.3 Pinus taeda
AAAATACTAACACAAATTTTCTAAGGAATGGTTTGAAAATGGAATTCATCAAACCTTGAAATGTAGAAGGTGCATTAACAAGGCCAAAAGGTATGACCAAAAATTAACAATGACCCTCATGAATTCTAAATGTTGTTTTTGGAATGTCTTTAGTCTTCATTTTGATTTGATGATATCCTGAACGAAGATCCAACTTGGTGAAGTAAATTGATCCATACAATTAATCCAATAATTCATCAATGACAAGAATGGGAAATTTATCTTTAATAGTGAGCTTGTTGAGCTCCCTATAATCTGGACACATGCACCATGATCTATCCTTCTTGTGAACCAATACTACTGGAGCAGAAAAAGAAATTTGAATATGTTGAATTATACTACTGTAGGATAAAATGCACGGTGTATGGAGAATGAAGATACCCTCAAAGGTCTTCCCGGGACCTTTGGCAGATTGTAAGATTATCTGCAACCATCACAAAGTTACATGCATGTTCGTAAACAATAACTAACTATCAAAGTAGGAGAAGTAGATTACCTCAAGCCTTTGTGTAGATTTACTGGAGAGCACAATGCAGCTAGGTGGAAGTCCGTTGAGCCGGCTCCAGATCAAGTCGTACACATAGAAGAGACAAGTGTAATCACAACATACAACTCTGATAACTAATGCATGAATACATAAAAGAACATCTAGTTACACATAACTAAGCTACTCATGCTAAAAGATATTGGACAAACAACTGAATGAATGATAGCACCAACTCCACGGAGTAGACAGTACAACTGCAGTTCTATATTAATGTTGGAAGAGTGATTACAACCATCTATTGCATTAGACTTCCCTTACCCCTCCAACTTCTCTCTCTCCGTCCCTTCTTGCTAACTTCTTATGATTTGAGACAATGCTCGACAGTTAAGTATACTATCCTTTCAAATGCTCTGACCTCTATCACCATAGCCCTAGCTTTGCTTATGTAGAAATTGAGTTAGGGTTGCCAAGTTCCTCCTTAAGTTCCCTAGGGTAAAAGAAATGAAGTTGCCATGCTTTTAAGCTCTTTCCCATTTGCCTCCTTCTCTAGGATTAGAAATCCTCCAAATAGGTCGATTTTGGATCTTTCCTTTCTTTTCTTGAGTAATTTTAGGAACAAATATCTAGATATTTATGAGTCAATTCGTTCCTTTGACCCTTAGAACTTCACTAGGATTCACTAACATTGTTCCCATACTAGCAAATTGAGTTAGTAGGATCACTAAATGCACCCTTAGGCTTGCAGAGAAGCTTTATAAAGCAAGTTGTCAGTGCATAACCAAAATTAGTGTGGAAACAAGGCATGTGATTGTGGTCTTTGCTTAAACTATCATGTCTTTCCCCTCTGAGTTGACAAGGAGGTAAATTTGTTGTATAACAGATGCCCCCTAAAGTATGAGATCAGAGGCTACGACAATGGTAGAAATACTTTACTTTAACTGTAATTTTCCTTCAAAAAGAGAGAGAGGATCGGAGCTTTGGGTGGTACGGGAAACTTGATACAACACATATATATAAAACTACTAAAATCATGTCATGAGTCGGGATTCCCATGCTCAATAGCTATGTCAGAGTGATTTTCTCCAAAGATATATGACGATACTGGCTGTTGATAAGCACAATTTGGATCTAGTGTCATAATAAAATCATCCTGATAAGTTGTCTCCAAAAACAATATCCGCAACTTGGGAGAGGAAACAAGGCTGAGTGATGCAAGCCTCTGCCTAGGGTCTTGATTTCCACTTCACCAAATAACATAGATCAATACATGTGAATATATGTGTTGATGTCGAACATGCATGAAATCATTTGATCACTAGTCAATAATGGAGACTGTTAACAAACACGAGGAAGGCCACCAATAATGGTGATGGTCTCCAAGATGCACAGTACAGTCTAACGAGTGTGAAAGATGTCTTTATCTTCGAACACTAGTAGAATCACTTAACGAGGAGCCAATAATGAGAACCCCTGATCAAACAAAAAGAAACCTACCACTAATGTCTGCAAGTACCAAGGCACTGAATGTGTTTTTGGGTTGTCTTCCTAGATAGAGTGTTGAAGTCGATAAGAAGATACCTGTCGAAAGGTAGGCAATAATGTGTCCTACATCAATCGACACGAAACGGGACAAGAATGATTTTTTTTTTTGAGGAATATTTTGAGCATTGGGTCTAAACAATAGAGGGCATGATGAAAGGATATGCTTGATGGGTTGATGGAGGAAACAAAAGGTTAACCCTTGAACAATAGAAGGCACGACAATGGTTTTAACCATGCAGTACTAGACTCATGAACACCAAAGAGTGTTAGAATACAAAGATGCAAAAACATCGGGGTATATAGACTAAACTCATATGATGTAGGCCATCACAAGGAAGGTTTATTTGGGGGAGTGCCATGTTCAAGGGAACAACTGATGCCAAACCACACTTTCTAATACGGAATATAGTTGTATTGTCCAATTTCCCCGTCTAATTAGTTTAGTGAGTCCAGAAGGGTAAACTCATCAATCTTTTCATTTTTTAAGAGTCTGAAAATGACCACAAAAAATAACAACTCTATGTCCTATCTAATTAGTTTAATGAGTCCAGACAGGCAAATTCGTCGATCTTTTAATGTTTTAAGAGTCTGAAAATGATCGTAAAAAGAGTGACTCTATATCTTGTCTGTGTAATTTAAAGAGTCCAGACTAGACAACTCGGTGGTATTTTCATATTTAGAGAGTTTGAAAAGATCGTAAAGAATGACTCCATGGTGGTCCCTTCGTCATTGTTGTTAACCAGGTGTGACAAAAGGTTAATAGTATACCCGTATCAGTTACTTTTTCGTGAGTTAATCTATTGAATCCGGATAAAGAGAAACCTATGTTCAATAGATGTCGACCTCATTTTGTTACGAGTATGAGGAGATGGACTAAACTTGTTTTTCATCGTGAATTTTTAATGAGTCACGTGATGAAAAACTCAACACCTTCATCAAATTTTAACGAGTCAAATGAAGAAAACTCAAAGTATCTTTTTCAATTTAGTGAGTGAGGAAAAAGAGGTAAAAGAACTACTCATTCCTCCTTCGTATATTTAACGAGCCCAAAGGAGGGGAAAAACTTGGGGATTTTTCGATTTTAAGAGTGAGAAATGGTCCCAAAAAAGCAAGTGATCTTGTTGCTGCCGTAAATTTTTAAGAAGCCCGGTGACAAAAAATCAGGAATTTTCAGTTAAACAAGTGAGAAAAGTACATAAAAGAATGCTCGGGTCATCTTTATAAATGTTTGACGAGCCTAAAGACAAAACTCAATATTTTTTTAGTTTTATGAGCGAGAAAAAAGTGCCTAAAAATAATTCTCTAATGAACTTCTTCAGTTTAATGAGCTAGAAAAAGAGCAAAAAAAGAGTTGCTCAAACCATCGTCGTATATGTTTAATGAGCCCAACGATGACAAACTCGAGGATTATTTTTGACAATAATTCAAGTATTTTTTAGCTTTTGAATGTTTATGTAATGTTTTTATAGGAAAAATAAGTACTGATATGAAACTTTATGCTTAACATAGATGTGGTGCCATTACGACCTGCAGGCGAACCTCGCCATATGTGACGAGGAGGCCAACTAACTGCTGGAGGGGGCGATGCCGATAGTCTTCGCGAGGTTCTGAGGAACATGGAAGGCTTGAGCATGGGTGTTCCGCCCCCCTTCCTACGAGGGAGATTCCCGCTCATATGCAGCGGCACACAGTTAGTGTACCTGAGCGGTTTCTTATTCCTCTTCGAAGGATAGCTAGAGTAGTTTTAGCATTTCAGGAGCAATAGGCTCTTTTTAGCAGGTGTTTTGGCGTAGCCAATGAGTGTTTGTAGCTGGGCTTAGTAGCCATTTTGTACTTAAAACATCCAAGTTTTGGAATATTTTGATGTAAAAGACTGGATATATATATATATATATACAGACATTTTTGGTATTTTGATGGTGTAAATGTTTTTTGTAAAATTTTTAACTCAATAAATTTTTACTTTTCATGCATGCTCCTATAAAGAATGAGACAGATGCCAATCTAATACATATTTAGCTAATGAATCAGAAACCGTATTAAATTCTCGAGGAATGAGTTCATATGTGATTATTTCAAATCGACGTTCCAGGAGCTGTACCCTTAGATAATGACGTAACAAGGTTGGGTTATGAATGTGATAATGATTTTTCAATTGCATAACGACTATCTAAGAGTCTAACCTGACCACCAGATTGGAGATTTCCCTTGATGACACTTCAATGAGAAGTGAAATGACGGACATGTACTCGGAAATACTGTTGGTGATGGTACCAAGAAAGACTCCTCCGGAACAAAATAGTTTCGACTTAGGTGTGTATACGACCCAAGCAGCTGATGCAATGTGCCATGTGTGATGACTAGCACCATCAGCATAGCCTACGTATGCTAAAGGTAACGAAGAAATATGCATTGTGAGAAGAATGTATGAGACAAGTACCCCAATAAATATCAAAACAATCCAATCACACCAAAAAGGGAAGCAAAACTTATGAATACATAAAATTACAAAGCACATGCCTAGTGAAATACTAGGCATAATGCTTTTTTAGATAGAGCCCATTTATGGGCTCTACGAGTGGGACTCCTTCCCAGTATTGTAGTTATATGCCCCTTTTGAGAGGACTTTCTTGATGGTATAGGGACCTAGCCATAAGGGTTGAAGTGTTCCTGCCCCCAAGAGGTCATGTTTCTGATCATAGAGCAATACAAGGTCTCCTTCTTGGTAAGAATGAAGCCTAACCTTTTTGTAGTATTGGGATTTTACCTGGCGCTTGTGAGCCTCGAGTGCTAATTCAACATCTTGACGAGTTTCATCTAGCTGATTAAGGTATAGAAAGCATTCTTCTTCGGTAGTAGTGCTGGGCAGGAGTTCAACGACTATTTACAGGGAAGGGATCTGACACTCTATGGGTTTTGCATAATCGTAAAGCTTGATCTCATGCATGACATAGACAGATCTATGCTGGGAATTTCCTCATGAGACCAGGTGAATACATCGCATAATTCCTTAAATAGGCAGGTGAAGCTTGCAATTTCCTCAGGATTGCAACCAGCTCCAATCTGAATGCTTTCCACGATGCCTGTCTTGACAAAAATATTGATGAGAAATGTTTTTGAAATATTTCCCATGTTTCCTTCCACCGCCAAAGTTTGGATGGTCGTACAGGGTGAGGAAATTATTTCTGGTATGTTACGGGACAAGATTTGAAGAGGCATCGTGTCCGAATCAGATATCGAAACACGATGGTGTGAATCCTCCGAAGGTTGCTCTCCTAAACTCATGATTTCTCAAATAGCTTTGTCCATAGGTAGGACTTGATCGAGTAGATTGAAAGAAGGAGCATTTATGGGAGGGGAAGTGGTACTGTTGGCCGTAAGCAACGTGACTGGAGATGTGGATGCAGATTGAATGGCTTGGTAGGTCAATTCAGCTGGTGACAACGATATTTGATCCTCGTACGTGTCAAGGTCTGAAGGAGCCGGTAGGATCCATGGATTGGTATATTCATGAGGAATAGATTAAAGCATGTTGATGTTTGTGAAACCTTGGGTGGTTGAAGAGGAAAACAACCCATGAGGGAAGAACCCTTCAACAGATTGGTACCGAGACTGACGTAAGAGTCAGGCACACCACCTACTAGGGGTACAGAGCTACTTGGTAATGGTGAATAATCAGGGGTGCAGAAAGATAGCTGATCTACTGTAACTACCTTTCCATCCAATGGAAATAAGATGATGCAAAAGACAGTAGATACGATGGCTGTCATGGCATATGTCCAACTGCGACCCAGCAAGAGATTATAGTCGAGTTTTTTGTCTACGACTTCTATGTCCACCGTTACCGTTTTCCCATACAAAGTGATTGGGTAGCTAGCTAGGTAACCTTTTGGTATGAAAGTGTGGCTGTCGAAAGATTTGAGGGAGTTCGACGGCAGGGATAGGGTTGGAGAACCCAGGGCAAGCCAACATGAAGCCGACATGATGCAGGTAGAAGCACCTTCACCAATGACAGTTCTGTGTATACTTTTACCTTTCGAAAGAAATTGCACTTGAAATGCAAGCTGGTGAGAAAGGGGAGGTTTACACTTTTCCATGTCGAAAATTGCAAGCATGGAATCCTGTGGGTCGATACCACCAATAGCCGAAAGCAAAGCTTTCCTTTGTGCTAGGCATGTTTGTAATACTTTGAGCGCCGAAATAGCCAATGGCACTTGCGCCAAGTCTTCTACAATGCTATAGTTTTGGGTGGCAAGTGTAGATGTATTGTGTGTTGTGCATCGAAGTGCCCCTTTGGGGGGGCAAATTACAAGGTCAACAACCAGCCTTTCGATATGCAAATTTTTGGGTGGCGGTGGGTTTGGACTTGAGGAAGGTTCCTCTACATGAGTGACATGAGCTCCATAAGATTTGGCTCGTGTTTGTAGATCTACCGTTTCAAAGGCGTAAACGGTAGAATATCCTTTACCAGTTGAAGGATGTTGCGAACCATTGTTGCCCCCTTGTGGGGGTTGAGGTTGGTTTAAAATAAGGTTTTGCTACTACTGAGCGGGAAAAGGATTTTTGAGGACAGCGGGGGTCCGACCAGTATCCTTTTTAGCAATGTATTCTGTGCATTCCTGAAGATGTGGACAATGATAGGTCATGTGGTCTTCAACAAAGATTTTGCAGGGAAATCTGGTGGGTTTATCTTTTTCATCATCAGGAGGTGCAGTGGCCTTTTGTTTTGGGTTTGGTTGCTTTGTTGACTGCTCTTCAGAAGGAGCGATATTTTTCTTATTCTTCTTGTTCTTACCATCGAGTTTTTGTGTAGACTACACAGAGTTTATCACGGTGCTAGGAAGAATAGTCAATTTGGTAGAGGGGTCCACTGTCATCTGGGCAATGTGACCACTGATTTATTTTACAGTAGCCCCAGAGTTTGCACTGACAATCCTGTTGGCGTGCACTCCAAGGTGCTGAGTAGTGGAGACATTGGAGTTACGAGGGGCATTGAGAATTACATCGTAAAGAGTGCTAGACTGCGAATATATTAGATCTAAGTGTTGGGCACGACATATGGATTGGTCTTCTGTCACCGCACCACCTAAAGCAACATCTTTAGCGATTTGCGGGCGTAAGGATTTGTAGAACCAGTCTGCTAAGAGATAGTCTGGGAGGGGAGCTTTGGCTAACCTCTGCTTACGTCTCCATTCATGTATATGATCAGAGATGTGGGTGGTGGTATCCTGATGTAATGAAGTGAGGAGCTCTATCCCAGTCTCATAGTGGATGGGTAGCTGGAAATGCTTTAGGAATTCCATCACTAAAGTGTCGAAGGTGTTTACTGACGTGCATGGTAACTCAATGTACCATTTAGTTGCATTGCTAGTGAGGGTGCCAATATTGGGTCCAACGGATTCATAAGCGGAGGGTTTAAGGGAGGAAGGAATCCTTTGGTAAAGAAATTCTCTGGCAAACTTGAATGGTCGGTTGTCCAAATAGATTTCGTGAGAGATTTGGGAGACTGATTCCCCCAAGATGGCAAATTCGGTTCACTGGAGCTCGACAGATCTTCCACAATGAGTGGAGGAAGTCCTAGCAATTATCTAGATTGATGACGAGGGCCAGATGTAGACATGGTGACTGTTAATTTTTATCAATAAATTTTATCGTGATATTTGTTAAAGTCTCAAATGATAACACTTGGATGCCTAAAAAATATAAAAAATACACTAAGTTGATCAATCAGCAAATAGAGGGAAATGACCCTGTCTGGTAAGCATTGATCATTGGAGATGAAACCCAGTATCTCTATGAATAACAGAGAAGGTTGGCCAGATGTACAGTTACGGTTACTCTAGAGCTTCACCCGAACCTCAGATTGAGGGGCCAAGTACTCTCATGAAGATGAGCACCCTCCCAAAAACTAAAGATAGAGTAGATCCGTCTATGTTAGGTCCCAGGACAGCCCATCCCAGTCACCTTGTGTAAGTCCCTAAAATTTTGGCCACTAAAGATACCTCAGATCATAGACACCACCAGAGGGGACATAGTCACGGATAGTACGCTGTGTTGGCAGGATACCTGAGTCCCCGACTTAGCTCTGAAATCCCCAAAGGGATCCCCAATACACAAAATACCCAAAGGAGTTGTAAGAGAAAGCGGGCTACCTTCACTTACAATCTGAAGTTGTCTCATATTAGCTCCGATTTTATTGGAGTGGTCTCTGTAGTATGAGTGCAGAAGGAATTTTTCTCTCTTTTAATGACACTAGTTTGGTTTGTGATCTTGGGCAGTTTACACTCACACTACCTATCCCAAGATCCTAGCCTGCACTAATGCTTGTTTGCTCAATAAAGAGATACTGATTGATTTTAGGTAAATTTTATGTGTAATTTTTTATTATCTTCGATCGGGGAGTTGGCGGATGAAATGTGATGAGACTCTAACTCAAAAATCATGCACAAGACAATGCTTTAAACAAATTTCAATTTGATGAAAACAAGTTGTATTCTACAGGTGAGAGTTTTTCACATATTCATATTCTTTCCATGCATCTTAGTCATTTAACACATGCATAACCAAAGGACTTCTTTCCAATGTTTCTTAACAACTACTTGAAACCAAAAATAGAGCAGCTTTCAACTAGCTAAACAGAAGAATGAATAAAAAATGGGGATATTTCTTTCATTAAAAATGCTTTTAAGAAAGAAAAACAAAGCTTATTTCCCAATTTTTTTTTTTTTTAGGACACCTATTTTGCTAACAAAATGCAGTAACAAATCTTCTTTCAGTCCATGAGTAGGCTTCCTATCCCTTTTAGCTTATAGACACAGTTGGAAATCAAGTTTTGGGAGACTAACACTCTGTAGCAGTGGCCACAGAGAGTTAATAGGTCCACTAACACTGTCTGTATGTAGGCAGAGTGCTTTATAAAGCACTGTGTACTCTGCTAACCTGCATTAGTATGGGAAAACAATAAAAAATGGGGATTTTTTAGATCAGATTCAGTGATGAATACATGTAGGCAATATGCAACAAGGTTTTTGGTGGGTCAGAAAGGGAATGCAAAAGTCTAGGGAGATATTAGAAGGAGGAGAAAACTGAGAACTGTCCAGGAAAACCAGGAACTAGATGTATAGTCCCCAGTGCAGTCGCCAATTCTGTTGTAGGATAAAACACATGGTGTATGGAGAATGAACATACCCTCAAAGGTCTTCCCGGGACCTTTGGTAGACTGTAAGATTATCTGCAACCATCACAAAGTCACATGCATTTTCGTAAACAATAATTAACTATCAAAGTAGGAGAAGTAGATTACCTCAAGCCTCCATGTAGATTTGCTGGAGAGCACAATGCAACTAGGCGGAAGTCCCCGGATCCAGCTCCAGATCAAATCCTGCACATAGAAGAAACAAGCATAATCACAACATACAACTCTGATAACTAATACATGAATACATAAAAGAACATCTAGTTACACATAACTAAGATACTCAAGCTAAAAGATATTGGACAAACAACTGAATGAATGATAGTTTCAATACCACAAGTAGAGAGTACAACTACAGTTCTGTATTAAGGTTGGAAGAGTGATTACAACCATCTATTGCATCAGACTTCCCTTACCCCTCCAGCTTCTCTCTCTCTCCCTCTCTCTTTCTCTCTCTCTCTCTCTTTCTCTCCCTTCTTTGCCAACTTCTTATGATTTGAGACAATGTTCGATAGTCAAGTATGCTATCCTTTCAAATGCTTTGACCTCTATCACCATAGCCCTAGATTTTCTTATGTAGCAATTGAGTTAGGGTTGCCAAGTTCTTCCTTGAGTTCCCTTAGGTAAAAGCAATGAAGTTGCCATGCTTTTTAGCTCTTTCCCATTTGCCTCCTCTAGGATTAGAAATCCTCCAAATAGGTCAATTTTGGATGTTTCCTTACTTTTCTTGAGTAATCGTTGGAAAAAATATCTAGATATTTATGAGTCAATTCATTCCTTTGACCCTTAGAACTTCACTAGGATTCACTAACACTGTTCCCATACTAGGAACTTGAGTCAGTAGGGTCACTAACACACCCTTAGGCTTGCAGAGAAGCTTTATAAAGTAAGGTGTCAATGCATAGCCAGCGTTAGTGTGGAAACAAGGCATGTGATTGTGGTCTGTGCTTCAACTATCATGTCTTTCCCCTCTAAGTTGATGAGGAGGTCAATTTGTTGTATAACATATACCAACCTCTAGCATTTCTACAACCATACGTTCAATTTCACTCTTTTGGACATAGGGATATCTATAAGGCCCGATGTTTGGAGGAACACTTCCTGGAATCAAATTAATAGCATGATCATGATAACGAATAGGTGGGAGGCCTTTGGGAGTCTCAAATACCTTGGAATGATTGTCCAAGACTTTTTGGAGATCTGGAGAAATGGATGATTTCTATGTGGGAACCTCTAGTGAACATAATTGTGTAATTATGCCTCGTTTTTCTTTCCTTAGAAGCTTTGTCATTCCATTAGATCTGATTATCTTTCCCAGTTTCCCTGCGATACCCATTAATCCAACTTCCTTTCCTTCTGAAGAGAATTTCATGAAAATTTATTGGAAATTAAAAGCTATTGTAGCCAAGGATTGTAGCCATTGGACTTCTAGTACAACATCAGCACCACCCATTGGAATGGAAAGCATTAGGCTATTCAATACATATTCTCCCATGGATAGCTTGATATTATGGCGCTTTCATGAGCAATTTATGGTTCCTCCACTTGTAACCATCACTTGACACTCTGCTGTTGGATATAGGAAGCAATTCAATTCCTTGGCTATCTTACAATTATTAAAATTATGGGTACTTCCCAAATCAATCAACACTATTACCTTTTTCTTCTTGATATGCCATTCTATCATGATAGTTTGAGGAGTGGTGATTCCAACCAAGCATTACAAGATATGGTTGGATTCATTTCTTATTTTTCTAGGGTTTGTTCCTGGTGTATATCCTCTTCTTTTGACGTTTCTTGTTCCTTTTCTTCCTCCTCTT
The DNA here is from genome assembly GCA_000404065.3 of Pinus taeda. Lineage (NCBI taxonomy): Eukaryota > Viridiplantae > Streptophyta > Pinopsida > Pinales > Pinaceae > Pinus > Pinus taeda. Next base: position 59,994 of record APFE030359777.1, read on the forward strand.
CACAATCTATGTAAAATAATTTCTTCTCAGCTCACTTATGACCTTTAGTGTATTTGCTATCATAACTATAACAAATCCCTTTTTCTCCTTTTTCTTCTAATAGTTGTGGTGTCAACCTTGTAGGTTGTGGATGGCTAGGGGCAACAACACTTAAATCTTTATGATTGTGAGTGGTAGGCTTCCTTGTTGCCATAATTTTTCTTTCCATTTTTCTTGCCAACCTGAATGCCTTGTCCAATGAATCTGGTTCCCACATGCGAACCTCATGTTGGATGTTATCTTTTAAAGTCCCTATGAACAAATCAATCCTATGCTCCTCTCGAATATATTTTACCCTTATATTCAATTTTTGGAAGTCCTCAATGTGTTCCATCATTGAACCCTTTTGTTTGAGATTTATCAATTGGCTAAAAAAAGTGTTACTTTTTGTATCCTCATAATTGCTATCATTTCATCTATAAAAATAGCCCAAGTGACAATTTTTTTACGAGAGCAAAGCCATCGATACCATACAAACTGATTTGGTTCCAAATATAAAGTTTCAATGCGTACCTTTTGTGTGTTTTGCACATTATGGAGATCGAAAAATTTCTCCATCTGTAGTATCCATGTTCTGGGATCCTTTCCATCAAACTTCCTCATATCGATATTTGGACCATGGTGGTTCTTTGATCCAACATTAGAGCCTATGAAATCATGATTAACATTTGTTTTGTTCTCATCATGTGTTTCCTTTACTACCCTTTCACCATTAGTAAGCATTTCTTGTATAAATTTTGTCAAGTTTGTCTTCAAATCTTCCATGCCTTTCTTTAAATCATCCATCTTAGCTTCCACGCCATCCATCTTAGCTTCCATGCTGTCCATCTTAGCTTCCACGTCATTCATCTTAGTTTCTACGCCTTTCTTTAAACCATCCATCTTAGCTTCCACGCCTTTCTTTAAACCATCCATCTTAGCTTCCACGCCATACATATTAGCTTCTACGTCTTTCTTTAAACCATCCATCTTAGCTTCTATTACTTTTTGTGTGAGTGAAATTTGTTGCACTCGGTCTCGTAATTTTGATATATCATGCTGCATTTCTTCCTCTTATTCATGAGTCATGCTAAAGATTTTAGGCTGCTTACTAGGTGTTTCCATTTTCTTTATTCGGGGCATCAATTATCGATAATAATGCTTCACTATGCCATTTGAATTCCTTCAAACTAATTTTTCAAACCAAGATTATGCAAAATCTAAAAAAAAACTACACAACTTTTTTCACTTTGTAGGAGATCGATATTGAATCTGATGTATCTCTGTAATTTTGGATCTCCAAGGTCTGAAATTGCTTCCTGCAGTAACCCTCCGAGTAGTATTTTTAACCTTGCAATTCTAATCAAGATTGGATTCTCCAATGAATAGTTATGCCAAATCTCCCACGATGACCTGATTATAGACTGGTTCAGTAGAGCAAACATGTACGACATGCAACGGGTAACTGTTTCAAACTTAGGTTCTGAAAATGATACCCAACAAACTACAGTCTGTCCTCTTTCTATAACTTCTTATGACAATTCAATCTAATACTCCAAGCAAAAGTTATAACAATTTTCCTAAGGTGACCTGTTTGGACTGTAATTCGGTGGTTTGAAAAATCCCTAACTTCCTCAGATTATATCTTCGAAAATATAGAGAGACAAGATCTGAAATTTGGAACCAAGGTTCAGACCGATTTCTTCTCAAATAGGTTTTTTTAGCTTCTGAAACTTTGTAGTGAAAAAGTTATAGCGAAAATTCCACGATGACTTGTTTTAGATGAAATTATAGAGCTTGCAAAAACCTTGACTTCTTCAGATCATATCTCCGAAAATATAGTGATACAAGATCTAAAATTCGGACACGAGGTTCAGTGAGATTTTGTCTCAAATGGGTTTTTTTTAGCTTCTGAAACATTGCCAAAAAAAGTGATAGCAAAAATTCCACGATGACCTGTTTGGAGCAACGAAACCCTAGAATCCAAAGCTCTGATACCAAATGTTATGAAACTAGCTCACAAAAAGATAGAAAATATAGATCAATGCCTTAGAATTCAGCCTCTTCGAGGGGGAAACCTCCTTTACATGACACAAATGAACAATTCTTGGATGATTCAAATTACAAAACCTCATCTCTATATATAGGAGTCTAAGGGGTCACAATATAACCAAGCCGACCTAACAATAATAATATAAAGACACAAAAATAACAATAGTGGGATTCTATGGGGCACAATAATAACAATATGGGGACAATAAGGGCACAACAATAAAAATAAAGGATACAATGACAATAGTAATGGGGGAATTACTAGTGTTATACAGACCTAACAATTTCTTGAAGAAGAAGAGTCACATCTTTGAAAACTTCAATGGATTTAGGGGATTATCTGAAAAACAATGTCGTTGACTTATCAAGTGTTTGAGATATGATAATGGTGGAGAGTGTGTGAATAAAAAAAATTGAATAATATTTTTTTCAATTAGAAATTTCTAGGAAAATACATACTCCTCATACTCCTCAAGATAATGGAATTACTGAAAGAAATAATAGGACTTTGGTCAAAATGGCTTGATGCCTATTGTATGTTGAGAAATAAATCCTAGTAGGATTAGGGTTAGGTTTCTATTTCTTGATAATTACTTATGAATTATGTTGGCTTATTTTACTTATTTGTTATATTATCTTTCATCAAGAAATTACCAAATTATATGTGCATGAAGATCAAAAAACACAAGACACAAGACGTAGGAACTTTTCCAGGGAAAAGTCCCTATCTAGGGGAAAATCTAGTTAAAATCTTTTCCTTCATTAGTTTTTTCCTTGATATTCTTCAACCTAGAAAAATACCTCCTCCACAGCAAGCCAAAATTTCCTTCTTTGATCCAACCTTTGACCTAGCAGCAACAACACTTCAACCCTAGCAACTTTGACTTGGAAGATTGGAAGAGAGAGAGACCAAAACTTCAATTTTGTTCTTCCCTTCGTTCTTGACTAAAATCGCACCTCCTTCAACCTCCTTCACCTTCGCGCTTTTTCCTAGCTTCCAGCTTCCAACTTCAGATATCGAATTATGTGAGTGAGAGAGAGATGCTCCAAATGAAGTCAAACTAACTTGTATATATAGCCTTCCAATGAGGTCGAATTGCCTTCCTTGAGGCCGACTTGTTGTGGAGGTCACATAATTCATTTTTGACTCAAAATAATTCTTTTTACGTCATTCAGAAGCCCAAGAAGGGTCTCATAAAATACAAAATGACTCTAATGACTCTTTATTAATAATAGGAGTCCACAATGGGGACTTTAACTAATAAAATTATGACCCAAGCATGAAACCCATGCTTTAATAAGACATTGTAATAATAATAAAAATTCTTTTGACAAATACATTTTATGAATATTGAACCTAGTTACATTTTTCAACACTTCCTCTCAACTAGGGAGGTATTCATAAGAAAGATCTCAAACTATATGAACTATGAAGAGTTTAGGAACCATGATTCCATGGAATATATTCCTGACCAGGGTAATCTATCCAAAGTCTCTCGACAATTTTAGGTACCGTAATGCCCGAGACTAGGTTCTTGACCAAGGCAATGTATCCAAGTGGGACTAATATGGACTAAAGATTTCAGCCTCTCTAGGTACCATCAAGCTTACTTGCTAACCATGTACCCAGGGATCTAGGTGCATATCTGAGGTTAGAGATCCATGAATAATTCCACCCTCCCTACTTTGGGACCTAGACATCAACACATAGTGCCAATCAGACGTCCTTCCAAGAAATGTGTCTCACACATAAGGCATCAGCAAATCTCTTCCAAAATTTTATCGTCATCAACAAAATCAACAATATCAACTAAATCAAGCATGTTTCTAATATATTCAAAATTCTTATTAGGAAGAGACTTCGTTCGTATATCAACTACTTGATCATCTATTGGGACATACTATAGCTTCACAATACCACCCTCCACCAAGTTCCTAACATAGTGGAACTTATTGTTGATATGATTTGTCCTAGCATGAAACAAAAGATCTCTAGGAATCTTTATATAACTTTGATTATCACAATTAATCACAGTAGGATCCAGATGCTTCTCGAACAAATATTCCAGTAGATTCCTCAACCAGACAACCTCCTTTCTTACTTCACATGCAACCAAATACTTTGCTGCAACACTACTCAAATTAAAATGATTTTGCTTTCTACTTATCCATGAGATAATGGTAGATGTAAAACTAAATCATCCTCCAGTAGTGCTTCTTCCATCAGTCTCATTTCCACCCCAAATAATTTGTGAAGCCAATCAATTTGATTTCCTTACTATTTTACTTTAGTCAGTGATGTATTGTACCACGAATATATCTCAATATATTCTTGGTATCTATCTAGTGATCATGACGAGGCTCCAACTGAAATTTACTAAGGATGTTCACAACAAAGCATATATCTGGCCTAGTATTTACTAGATACATCAGAGAACCTACCAATTGACGATAGGAGGTAGGATCCATGAGACTTGAGTCAGATCTCCTCAACTTCTTGATATTGGTGATCATAGGAGTAGTCATGAGCTTGGAATCCATCATCCCAAATTTCTGCAACAACTTGATGATGTGCTTTCCTTGCCCCAAATATATCTACCTAGGATTTTTCCATATTTCCAGAGCTCAGAAATAGTGCATCAGTACTAGATCCTTCATCTCAAATTTAGCGTCCAACATCTTCTTGCATTATTGTAATCTTCTCTCCACACTTGTGGGGAATAGATCATCAACATACCATATAATAATGAATGCCTCATTATTCACAACCTTGATGTAGATATTTGTATCAATGAAACACTTCACAAACCCAATTATAAGAAGGCATGCATCCATTCTTGCATACCATGCCCTAGGAGCTTGCTTCAAACCATAAATGTCCTTCTTTAGTTTACATTCATGATTATCCCTACCATTTACCTCAAAGCCTTCGGTTTGCTCAATGTATACTTCCTCATTGATAGTCCCATTCAGAAATGTTGCCTTCACATCCATTTGATGGATGTTCCATCCCATTATAGCAGCCAATGAAACCGAATATGTAATGGTAGTATACCTTGGAATTGGTTCATAGGTTTCTTTATAATCTATGCCTTCCTTTTGAGAGAAACCCCTTGCAAAAAATATTGCCTTGTATTTATCTATGCTTCCATCAACTATGTGTTTGATCTTGTAGATCCATTTTGAAGTGACAACCAATTTTCCACTAGGTCTAAGAACGATTTCCCAAACCCCATTCTTCATGATGGATTTATATTCTTCCTATGTAGCTTTCTTCCATATTTCGTGATGAGAAAATTATTCAAATGTAGATGGTTATGTTTCAATTAGTTTAGTCAGATATGTAACATATCCAAAATATATATTTGACCTTTTGCATTCCCTAAAGGTTCCTTTTGCAGCTCCATGCCCTTCAACATCTTTAAGAGTATCTTTTAACCAATTTGGCTTCTTCCTTGTGCTTGGTATGACCATAGGTTGAATAGGATCACTTGGTCCTTCTCTTCCTCATGAATTATAGAAGGGTTTTTGGGTTGTAATTCTTCTTCTTCAAATATGTGTAGATCTTCATCATCAAAATCAATAGGAATATCCTTCAGTATTTTGTAGGCTTGATTCTCATCAAATATAATGTCCCTACTTACTTCAATGTGTCTCCCTTACTTGATATAGATTTTGTATTCCTTTGAGGAGAGAATATAGCCAATGAATATCCCTTTGATTCTTGTAGAATCTAGCTTCTTTCGTTTGTCCTTTGGATTTTGGATATAGGTAGGACTCCCAAAGATTCAGAGATGGTCCACACTTGGATTCTTTCTTGTGAATGCTTCCTCAAGTGTCATATTATCAATAATTCTATGAGGACTTTTATTTTTAATATATACATTTGTCATTGTTGCTTCTCCTCATAGAAAATTTGGAAAGTATTGATCAAGTAACATTGTTCATACACCTTCTTCAATTGTACTATTGTTTCTTTTGGACACTCCATTTTGTTTGGGATAGTAGGGAACAATAATCTCCCTCTTAATTCCTCATTCTTTACAATATGCAATCAATTCTTTAGAAGTGTATTCCCCACCATTTTCGTATCTCAAAGTTTTTTATCTTTCTTTCGGTTAGTGTTTCCACTTCAAATCTAAACTCCTTCAATTTATAAAATAATTCATCCTTTTTCTTGAGAAGGTAGAGCCATGTCTTTCTAGAGTGATCATCAATAAATGTTACATAGAAAAGATGAACTCCAAGTGATTTGTCAAACATGGTCCCACACACATTAGAATGTATGAGGTCCAAAATTTCTTTAGACCTTGTTTCACTATTTGAAAATGGTTTTCTTATATGTTTTCCCAAAGAGCAGCCATTGCAAACTCCTTCACGATCATCTTTGATATCGAGGATGCTATGAACTAGATGTTTTAAGAGTAGGAATGCACTTGTAGTGAAGACTACCATATCTTCTATGCCATAGCTCAATAGGAGATATTTGCATGAGTTGGGGCTTGAGGAGGTGGCGTAATGACTAAAATATTCCTTCATGAACTCCAATAACCCTAGTTTTATAAATAATTGAATATTTTACCCAAACCAAGAACTTTCCATCAACAAAAGAAACTCTATCCCCTTTATCTTTTAACAATAAATTGAAAGAAAATTATTTTTCAAACCTGGACCATATAGTATGTTGTTGAGATGTAGTTTTGCTCCATTCCCTAGCTTCAAAGATGTTGATCCCATGCCTCTAACAACATAGAATTTTTTGTATCAAAATTCCTTTGCATGGGAAGATGGTTCCCTTTGATAGAGTTTGTAATTATTTACTTTCACTTGTCATATGTCTTGATGCTCCACTGTCAATGATCCATGCATTATCATCACTAAGTGATCTTGTAAGTGCAACTAAGAACCCTTAACTTTTAATCTTTTTAAATAAGTAGTAGACAATGTTCTTGATCCATCTTCCTATAGAAGTGAATCCCATTCTTGTCATAGAGGGAGTAATCATTTCCTTTAAGCCGACGAAGTGATCTTCAATCTTCTTTGACCTTAGTTTTGATTCCATGTTGAGAAATCAATGTTAGTAGGATTAGGCTTAGATTTCTCTTTCTTGATAATTACTTGTGAATTATGTTGGATTATTTTAATTATTTGTTATATTATATTTCATCAAGAAATTACCAAATCATATGTGCATGAAGATCACAAAACATAAGACACAAGATGTAGGCACTCTGCCAGGGCAAAACCCCTATCTAGGGGAAAACCTGGTAAAAATATCTTCCTTCAATAGTTTTTTCCTTGAGACTCTTCAACCTAGACAAATACCTCGTCCACACCAAGCTAACCTTTCCTTCTTCGATCCCACTTCAACCCTAGAAACTTCGACTTGGTAGCTTCCGACATCAGGAATAACTTCAACCTTGATAAGGAGACTTCAATCTCCTAAACCATTCCCCGAGAGAGAGAGAGAGAGAGAGAGAGAGAGAGAGAGAGAGAGAGAGAGAGAGAGACCAAAACTTTGATTTTTTTCTTCCCTTCTTCCTTGACCAAACTCGCACCTATTTTAGCCTCCTTTTTAACCTTCACACTTTTTCCTAGTTTCCAGCTTCAGATATTGAACTATGTGAGTGAGAAAGAGATGCTCCAAATGTAGTTGAACTGCCTTGTATATATAACCTTCCAATGAGGTCGAATTGCCTTCCTTGAGGCTAACTTGATATTCTTGAGGCTGACTTGGTGTGGAGGTTACATAATTCATTTTTGACTAAAAAATAATTCTTTTTACATATTTCGAAAGCCCAAGAAGGGTCTCATAAAATACACAATGACTCTAATGACACTTTATTAATCCTAGGAGACCACAATGGGGAATTTGGATAATAAAATGATGACCCAAGCATGAAACCCATTCTTTTATAAGGCATTGTAACAATAATAAAAATTCTTTTGAAAAATACATTTTATGAAGATCAAACCTAGTTATATTTTTCAACATTGTAGGCCAAATACCTATTGACTAAGTTTTGGGTTGAAGTTGTTCATTGTTTCACCTATCTCCTAAATCTTGTTTTGACTAGAGCTATCTGTTCTATGAATCTATTCGAGAGATGGTGTGGAAATAATTCCTTATTCATTAATTTTAGAACATTCATATGCATTTCGTAGGAACATATTTCTAATGATTGCAGGAAGAAATTGGATGAAAATAATTATGATTGCATCATGGTGGGATATTCAAAATAATATAAATCTTATTGATTGTTTTACCTGATCAAGAAATACATTATTATCATAATTAATGTCATATTTTATGAGAAGTCTTCATACCTTAAGTTGTTTAACTCCTTTTCTGGGATATTACACAATAATTTGCCTGATATTGTTGTTGATAATGGATCAAATGCCCTCCATTTTGAGATTTTGATTGGTCAATCAAAATTTACTCTTGAGTTACCTAGTGGTTGGTCTAGATTAACTGAAACTGTTGGTTCTCTTAATTGACCTTCTAATATGAATATCAGTTCCCCCACTCATTTTCCTTAGTGGACTATTAATATTATGGAAGCCACTGAACCCAATGTTGGTGATATCTCTCTAGGCCAATAGATTCATAAGAAAAATTAGTAGGCCAATGTTATTTTTCTTAAGACTTGTGATTCCATTTCCAATTATGATGCACAAGGAGACCTTGAATGGGAGAAAGCCATGACAGTTGAGATATATTCTCTTTTAAAGAATCACACTTGGAATTTAGTTCCTTGATCTCAAGGGGAGAACATTATAAAATGTTGATCGATTTACATGAGAAAATTTAATTCCATAGGTGTGGTCCAATGTCATAAATATCATTTAGTTGTGAAATTATTTTATCAAAAGAAGGGATCAAATATATTTTGACCTTTTTTCCTATAGAAGAAATTAGCTTTATTCGACTAATTATTTCCCTCGCTACTTAATTCAGATAGAAAATACACTAGATGGATGCTAAAAGACCGCATATCTAAGGAAATTTATATGGAACAACCCCTTAGCTTTGTGATAGATTTGAATTTTTTTTTTTGCTTCAAAAAGTATTTGTATGGTTTGAAGCAGCCCCAAAGGATTGATATGCAAATATTGACTACTTATTTATCCATATTAGATTCAAATGTTATGAATATGATCACAATATTTATGTATTACATAATGGTGATACTTTGATTGTTATTGTATATGTTGATGATTTAGCCATTACTAACAATAATATTTGATATAATTCTTGGGTTGAAGAAATAACTTGATAACACCTTTGAAATGATAGATCTCAGCCTTCTACAATACTTTTTTGGCCTTCAAAGTTTACCTCTATATGATGGTATATTTATCTCTCAATATAAAAAAGTATTGTATCTATTGAAACACATTAATATGGACATCTATAACCAATGTTGGAACAATCATATCCCCCTAATTCTCGATTAGAGATGTGTGTTGAAAAATGTGTAACTAGGTTTGGTCTTCATAAATATGAAATGTACATTTTGATTCTTGTATCTTGAAAAATGAAAGAAAAATTATTAATATTATTTTTGGAGCATGGGTTTCATGCTCAAAGTATTTTATTTGATTTCAAGCACCCATTGAGTGCTTCTAGGGTTTGTCCTAGGTCGAGAAGTCAAAAGAGTCATTTCATATATTGAATACCCCATCAGACACATTGCAACTTGTAAAAAGAATTATTTTTATATTTAAAATTGTCAAAATACACTTCAAGGCCAAGTCAACTTGCCAACTAAGAATTCAACCTATTTTTAGGATATTCGTCCACCTTGGAAGCCTATATATAGGAGGGACTTGACCTCCTAGAGACACAATTCATTCTCTGATTAAGAAAGCGAAGGAGAATAAAAAAGAGGCTAGCAAAGAAGAAGGACACAGATCAAGTGTTTGGGATATTTGATCTCTCTCTCTCTTTACACGTGCGAAGAAAGGAAGCTAGGGTTTCTATTGTTGTAGGATCAAACTTGGAAAATAAGTAGGAAGAAGGTTGAATTCGGTCATCCTCAAGCCTTAGAAGAAGAAGAAAGTAAATCAAAGGTTTGAAGAAGTCTTGGAAGCCCTAAATAAGCTCACATGTGGAATCTATCACTATTGGGAGGGCCAAAATTTTTAGAGCTGCAATAGAGGTCAAAATTCTGCTGCTAGGGTTGAAGTTGTGCTACTGGAAGAGAATTGAATGGGTTTGGCTTGGAAAAAAGGAAGCACATCATCGAGGAGGTTGGAATTGGTCTTTTAAGGGTAGTGGTATTGGTCTAGAGATCATGGAATTTGTCAATTGAAGAATCTATAAGAAGAGAAGATATTTACGAGTTTTCCTCTAAGGTGGAGAGGTTTTGTCCTTGGCTTGCAACCTATATCCTGTGTTCTTGTGTACACTTTTTCTTCTTGTTTTGGTAGTTGTTTGATGATAAGAAAAAACTTAATAACAAGAGAAGAAGCTAATAAGTAATAAAAAGTAAAAAGATATCACAAGTAGTTATCAAGTAAAGATAAATTATCCTAATTATTGACCTATAGATTTCTCAACATGGTATTGGAGCTAAGGTTGGCTAAGGGCATAATTAAGATCTCCTCTACATTGAAGAAGTTCCTAAAGAAGTGTACATTACTGAAAAGTCATCTTAAGAATGGAATCAAAGAAGTATGAGATCTCTTATTTTCTTCTAAGAAGGAAGTGACCAAAGCATCTACAAAGGATGAAGGACTATTCTAACACTTACTGGCACATTTCAAGATGAGAACATTTGGGTAATTGATATTGGGGCATCAAGACATATGATCAATCATCACAAGAAATTAAAAAAATTGTCAAAAGGAAAGTCCTCTTACTTTGTAGAGCTAGGTGACAACAAGAACTACCCTGTGAGAAGAATTAGATCAACCTTGCTAGAGGTGGAGAATGGAGGAAATATTCATCTCAACAATATCCCATTTGTTCTGGGTTTGCATGAGAATTTACTTTCCAAGATAAGGAAGATAAAATTTCTTTCATAGATGGAAAGGTGGTAGTATGGGATAAAAACTCGAGCATAGAAGATGCCAAGATGATTGGGATCCATGATGGAATACTTTACAGATTGATAACTCCCCTCACTCAATCCTTGGTTCACATTGAAGTGAGATGATGTGAACTTTGACATATACGATTTGGAAATATTCACTACAAAATATTATCAAATTTAAGCACAATAGTAAATGGCATCCCCAAACTCAAGGAATATCATGAAGGAGTATGCAAGGGATGTGCATTGGGAAAAAACACGAAGAGACAATTTGGTCAAAAGAAATTTTTGATCTTATTCATTCCAATGTTTGTGGTCCCATGAATCCAAAATATCTTGGAGGTCATATATATTATGTAACATTCATTGATGACCATTCAAGGAAAACATGGGTTTATTTGATGAAATCCACGGATGAAGTATTCAACAAATTTCAAGAATTCAAAGTTGAAGTAGAGAACCTTAAAGAAGGAAGGATAAATATCATAAGATCTAAAAATGGAGGAGAATATACTTCAAATGAACTCATAGCTTTCTGTAAAGAGGTTAGGATTCAGAGGGAGCTGATAGTCCCATACAATCTCGAACAACATGGAGTTACATAATGAAAGAATCGATCCATTGAAGAAAGTGTAAAATCCATGCTACATGATAAAGATTTTGCAAATTATTTGTGGGGTGAAGAAACTAATATTGTTGTATACATTCAAAAGCGAAGTCCCCACAGGTCACTAGATAACATGACTCCCAAATAAGTATTCACTAGGAAGAAAACAAGTGTGGACAATCTTTGAATATGTTCATATACCAAAAGATAAGAGAAAGAAATTGGATCCTTAAGGCATGAAAGGAACATTTGTTGTCTACAATGATACTATAAAGGCATATAGGATCTACATAAAGGAAGGAAACCGAATATAAGTTAGTCGATATGTGATATTTGATGAAAGTATCACATTCAAGAAATCAAAGGATCTCTCGATGGATTCTAATGATGAAGAAATTCTTATATTTGAAGAGGAAGTCACAAGGGAGGAAGAAGAACAAAATAATGAAGATGAAGTTCCTAGCAAACTAGTACAACTAGTGGTCATCCCCGTGTTAACACCCAGGTTGTTCTCTTTGACTCCTAAGAGAATACGGCCGGGGTAACCACTAACCAATCTTTAGGCTACAGCTTCTAGCCCAGCTGTAGTCAGAGAGGGCTCTCTCTAATAGGTTTTGTCACTGCTTTCAGTGAAGGTTTTAGGCTAGTTATGGAGTGAATGTTTTGATTGTTTTGTATGTTTGTTGGGAGGATGCTTCTGGTTTCTTTAAAGTATATCAACAGGTAAGATTAATCCATTGGGCAATGGGGTCTAGGACTGTTTTCTGTTGGAATCTTGAGTTTGGTGAGGGGAAAAGCTACAGGGCCTGTGTGTATTTCATGAAACAAACTGTAAATAGGTAGAATGAGGTGAAGACAACCGCCAAAGAGCAGTTAAGAATTCTTTACTTAGGCTGAATATTACAAAGGTATTAAAGGTATTGTGATCACATAGTATTAAAGGTAGCAGCGAAGAATTACTCTTTAAATACTGTATCAGAAGAAAATATACAAGATAGTTTAGATTGAGTTCAGGGTAGCTGTTGACTAAATCCTAAGACTATTCTTTCTCTTCACTACCTAGATTTGCAAACATACAGAAAGATATGGAAAACATATGAAATAACAGTGATTACAGGTGAAATAGAGAGCTATGAGGAAGACTTATTGAACCATGAAATACACTGGAATCCTGCCACTTTGAGCCACACACCCTCAAGAGATCAATAGACAAACATCTTTGAAGAAATCCCACTGCCTTTGTATTAAACTATCTGAAAGTTTACAATATCAGAGTTACAGAGAAGATAACAGGAGAGTTTCTTACATCCGGAGTCCAACCCCTCCTAATCAAAATGAGGGGGAATATATAGAAGTTTGTTACAAAATATCTCAGGTATGAGTCATCTGAGCGGAAAAAATATCTCTTACACTTGGACAGAGAAAGTAGATGAGAAGTTATTACAATCTTTAATGAGTTATAAAAGCTATTAACTGCTGTCAGAGCAATTTTGACATCTGGAGCTTTATGGAGTTGGTTGAAGTCGGCTGAATGCTTTGAATTAACTGCTGAGTGGCCTTTTGTGCAGCTGTGTGTCCTCTTGGTGAGCTGTTATGGTCTATCTGCCTGATTTGCCTTTAAGTGCCTTAAATGTTTGCTTTATCCTCATGCTGTCCTGTATCTTCCATCCTTCTCAAACATTTCATTTAGTCTTGATTCTTCCGTATGGAAACTTATACAAACCATGAATTCCATTACGGGAACAAGCCTTTGTCTGCATGCTGAATTTCACATAAGTGTTTTGAGCAGAGTCATCTTGAGGGATGAGGAAAATATCCATCTTCATCTCCATGTTATCCTTAACAACTGATTTCTGATCTAAGTCACCTGAGCTCTTACTCATATTATCTGCTTTTAAAAGTATGTGGCCTTATAACTGTATTTGACCTGGGCTCCTGGTGACCGAGTGACTGAAGCTAATGTGGCAGAATTCTAACCATGGACTGCCACCACTCTTCCTTGGGCATCTGATGTCTTCTGATTTTTATTAAAGTTTCATCAGCCTCTGTGTATTTGAAGAAATTGGGAGGAGTCTCAAAAAGGTGATTGACTTCATTTTCAATGAAGAACAGACCTCCCAATTTATCATATAAATTTTGTCCTGAAGGAGGCCCTGTTTGTTCAGATGAACTGCCAGATGCAGTGATCTGATTCTCCATGTATGTCATCATTCTGTTGGTAAACTGTTCCAGGGAAATCAATTTTCCTTGACTACTCAACAGACTGGGCAGGCCTCTTGCCTGTAGCTCTACCAGTTTGGCCCTGAACTCCTCCACATATTTTGTTATATCAAAACATTTCCTCTCCACTACCTGCACATAGCTTCTAAGTGTGAGTACCTTTTTGGCAAGGAGGACCGCTTCTGTCCTATTCAGAATGCCCATGGCAGCCAACTCCTCCTCCTCATGTCTGTTTAGGTAATCTACCATTCTATTGGCCTGATCTGGCCTGTTTCCTAACACAGCTTTGGCCCTATCAATCTCTACCCGAGCTTGGTTTAGTAGTTCCATCTGCTGATGGATGGTCTTTATGGACTTCCACTGCTGGGTGATAAACTTGCTTATTTTGGCCCATAAAATTCTCTTTATTTCGGCCGGGGCTGTCTCTAGGTTTAGCTCTTTTTCCAAGGCCTTTATCCTGTCTCTTAGGGTTTTTATTTCTCTGCCCTGCTCGGCCACTGTCATCTTAGATTTATCATATTTTGACTCCAGCTCTGCCAATTTCTCCTTGGCTTTCTTTATCTCATCAGCTTGGAGCTCCATTTGCTTGACAGCCTTTGTTATATCTTCTATGGATGGGCTGTCCTATTGGCCTGTTGCTGTTCCTGCTGCCTCTGTTGTAGGAGTCCCGGTTGCTGCTGATGTTGCTGCTGTTGTTGAAGTTGTTGGAGGAGCTTGGGATGTGGATTCTCCTTGTTTGTCTTGTAATGCTCCTTCCAATTCCTTCTCTAACTCCCTTATTCTCTGATCCTGTTATAATAGGAGGTCTAGCTGATCCTCCATCTTTTTCTGCTCTAGAAGCTCGGCCGTCTGAGGATGTTCAGTTGGTGGCAGCTTTAATCTCTTCTTTAGTGCCTTGAGGTCATCATCCTTTTTCTTCATGAGGGCTTTGACTCCTGTTGGGTCATTAGGATCATGTCCTAAGTCAACGATGATGTCCTCAAGGGTCTTTATTCTGTTGTCCTTGGCCTTGGAGGACATCCTTTCCACATCTAGCTGAGTGTTGGTATTTTTCAATGATTCCTTCAGCTCATAGGCCAATGTGGCCTTTTCCACTAGGGTGGCATATACCATTTCTCCAGCCTGCTTGTGGAGTTCAATTTGGTCCATTGGATGTATGTTTCTAGCCAGGACCTCCACACTTGTTTTGATAAAATCTGCAGCACTTTTAGGTTGCGGTCCCTTGGGTTTGAAGTGGCTGAAGATCATCTTATCTTCTTGGATGTCATAGACTGACATCAGCGTTTCTTGCATGGCCGGTGTAGCATCTATGAACTGCTTGTACACCTCTTGCCTTAGAAGCTCATTTTGGGCCTTTATTTCTTTAAAGGAAGCCTTGGTGCTCTTTGGCTTCTTGCTTTGCTGGGACTGGGAGGCCACCTCCAAGCTGACTTGTAAGTTTTGCTCCTGCTGAAAGGAGCTTGTTCCTGTTTGCTGGCTGCTCTCCTTGTCCTTTTCAATATTTAAGACATCCTCAGTGATGTCTTCTATTTCAGGGGAGTCTGCCCTTTGCCTTTTGCCCTCTGGCTGGTTTGAAGGTCCACTGAGAGGAGTGGACTCTTCTCTATGTCTTTTAACTCCCCTTTCTTCATGTGCCGGGGTCTGTAAGACTGGGGCACTGGACTGCTGCGTTTGAGGAGGTGGAGTTCGAAATGCAGGGGTCTCTGGCAGCCCATTCTGTGGCTTTTCCACTTGTTTCTGCTGCTGGCCTGACTGCTGCTGGCCTGAGTGCTGCTCTGTCTCCATCTGGGCCTCCTGGCCTGTTTTCTGCTGAGCCTCCTGCTCTGTTTCCTTTTCCTTTTCCTTCTCTGTTTCCTTCTCTTTCTGCTGTTCTGCCTGCTGTTGAGCCTGTTGCTCTGTCTGATGTTCCTTTATCAGCTCATCCTCTGCTCCCAATATGTCTTTACCTTTATCCATGGCTGATGTTGATGTTGCAGGTGCTTGAAGTGCAATCTTTGCTGCTGAGGTCCCTTGTCCTACTGAGTAAGGCAATAATAAGGGTACCTGCTGCACATAATCTAGGTCAATAGTTTTTTCAAGCTCCTTGACATTCTTAAGCATTCTCTCTTCCTCAGTTAAACTCTCAGCTAGAGTGTCTGGTTGCCATTCTTGCAAATTGGCATATTGTTCTATATGAGGGTATTGACAATGCTTAATGGCTAAGAGCCTATACTTAGTTCTTCTAGCCGAGATGACTCCTTGAGGGTCATAAGGGACCCACCGAAAGCTATAAGATAGCTTGTATTTGTCCTTTAGTATCAGATCTGCGTCCTCCCATCCTTCCTTTCTATTCATGATGAAAGGGCCCATTTCACTTTTGAAGCTGAGATGAGCTTTTTTCTTGGAGCCATGGAAGTGGGTGAGGTCTGATTGAATCAATTGTCTATAATATTCAAGTGCAAATAACCTCATTGGCACATATTTTGGGAGCCTATACGGGCAGACCTCACATCCATAGATCCTGAAGACTGTATGGTGCTCATATAGGTACCAGTCACCTATTTTGTTTTTCTTGGAAAGCTGCAGAGATTTCTTTATCTCACTGGACACTCTGGGAGGTGGGGACTTCATTAACATGCAGCAGAGTGGGTATACAAATTGGTCGACAAATTCGCAATAAGTATAGGGTGAAATTGTGACTTTGTGATAGACTGAGGTCCAGAAGATAACAGATCTTCTTTCCCCTGTATGGTCCAGCCTTCTGACATAGCAAGGGAAGGCTTCAGAGTGATAGTACATGAACATATGGTAAAGGTAGGCTGAATATCTGAAGACCCCCTGTCTGTCCACTTTGGTTAGTTGATCATGGATCCTATTGGCTATGAATTTGGCAAAGTTGTACTTTTTGGCAGGGGGTTGATATGGGCTGTATACAGATAGCATTGCTAGCATGCCTCTGTCCACATGCTCACTATTCTGGTACCCCAATACATAGGCTATCATGTCCAGTAATAGCCTGCCCACATCATTGAATTGATCATTCAGATAGGGAGGGGGCTCTGCGGTCTGGCATTCCGGTTTCATGAAGTTTCTTCTGATTTTCTGTAGTTCTTCATCAGTCAATTTGTCACCAGCGTCCATCAACTGATTCATGGAGAATGGGATCAGCAACTCTGTCTGATCAAAATGTAACATTTTGTTGATGGACTCAGCATTGATTTGAAATAGGATCCTCCCTGATGAGGTGCTGATAGATCTATGCTCTGCATCATAATGTTCAGCACAGAGGTGAATGATTTCAGGGAAAACATTCACAGCTGGGAGACAGTAGTAGGGCAGGTTTGACTCCCAGACCCCATATGTGCAATGTCCATCCTTGTGGTCTTCCCTTAACCTACTGAAGGTCTGCAAAAAGTCCCTGCTCCCTTCAAAGTCTCCAATGAGACTATCCTTATCTACCAATGTCAGGGCTTCCAGCTCTTTGTTTGTCTGACTCTGTGAGGCCATACTGATGGATGAAGTTGCAGGAGACGCCATGATGGGAGCTGGTTTGTAGAGAAAGAGGCAGTGCTTCAATCAGTGCTTAAAAGGGCTTTTGACTTCAACTCAACTGCTAATACAGTGAGGTGCTCCTTTGCAGAGGGTGTTGCAGGTTGGATTATCCGTTTACTGTGGAATTCACAGGGTGTGAATTGTCAATGTGAAATCAGCAGGGTTATTCAGGTTTCTCTGGTCTAACAGCAAGTGGGCAGTACTGGCAAAAGGGAACAATGCCTAGTACCTCGGGAAGGATTTCGGGGTTTTCGGCCCGCGAAACAAGCACTTGTTTACTGAATTACGGTTTTAGGGTGGTGAGGGTTGCTTAGCTGGCTTTATGTGACAGACAGGACTGTAATTTGAAGGTTTTTAATGGTGCCAAATGGTGAATTTTTCAGAGAATTTACAATGCATGGGCGAAGTGGGGAAACCGGCTAAATACCTGGATTAACCAGCGTGGACACTTGCGAGCTGAGCTGTGGAGGCTTGGCACCGTGAATTCTGAACTTTCAACGGTCAGAATCTTCAAATTTGCTGTCTGGATCGATTTTCGCGGCAGCTGCTTGTTTAACGGCTCCTTCTCTTAATCATGTGAAAATGACTAAAAACAGCTTATTAGGCCGGTTATAACGTTGAATTTTGCAAAATAACGTGATTGGCGCTTTTCCGCCGATGACGTCAGCATGACGTCATGGTGGGCCCGCCGTACGGTGATGACGTGGCGCTGACGTAAGGGCCAGGGTGGCGGGACACGGTGGCGGGCGGATGCGGTGGCAAGACTGCGTGGAGGTTGACGGGGTGCGGGGGCAGACGGAAGTGAGGTGACGTGAGGGTGACGTTGTGGTGACGCGGGAGGGAGAGCGGTAAATGGAGTGGTGGTAAGCGGGTTCCCCGCACCACTTTTGGAGCGAAGGCGGTAACGGGGAGAGAGCTCCGAACAGCCTTAGCGCCCGCCACGCGTCCTCGTGCGGGCCCAAAACCACTTTCCCCGGACATTAACGGTCGGCAGATCGGGGTGCAATATCGACCGCCCACCCTTGGATCTTGACCGGCGGAGATCGGACGGCTGGCGGGTCCTCCGACGGGTCGTGCATGTTTGGAAGGGCCCCGCCGGGCAATTAAAATATTCGTTTAAATAATATGGTCGGGAACTTTAGGATTTGTGGGTTTTTCGGGTTTTGCATAAGGTTCGGGCACAAATCTTTCATGAAGGCGCAAACTATAGGAAAAGGGTCGAATGGGTTTTATATAATGTAAAAAAGGCAGATAACCCCCGACCTTAGGATAAAGCGGGGGGAGGGTGATTTTACAATGTTTTCCGCCCCTTTAAGTAATTTTATGGGTTCTTTTAAAAGGTGTTTCAAGGTTTTTCAAGGTTTTTCAAGTTTTTTGAAGGTTTTTCAAGGCAAAATGGCACTCTGGGTAGGGAAACTGGTTTGAGGTGGAGCAAAAAGGTAAGTCATGGGTTCTTGCCCCTGACTAGGTGTCAAATCAAGTCCCAGGGAGAGAATATTATGGCTATAGTGCCAAGGAGGGGATATTTATGCATTGTGGGGTTTATACACCATGATGTTTATAATAATAGGGATAATGGGGTATAGGGAGCTAAGTAGTAGAGTAAGTTGTTAATATGGAGGGAACATATGAGTGAGGGCTAGTTCAACCAAGTTTTCTTTGAAAATAACTTGAAATCAGGAGTAGATCAAAATGAAAAGATTTTACACAAGAAATGTGGCTTCTTAAAGCCATAAGAATACTTCAAATATATAAATTTCTGTGCTCTGAGCAGCTTGGGAAAGGGTGTTAGTAATGTGTGAAATACATATGAAAGCAAGGGAGTTAGTCATGCTCCAGTGTGTTGCTCTTCCTGTAGATGTTTTAGCAACTCTGATTTTGGAAGAGACAGCACTTCAGCAACCCCATCTACCTACCCAACTAGTTCTCCTAGCATTTTTTGTTCCTTCTTGGAGGGTGCACTTGGACTTGCAGACCCTTTGAATGCCTTTTTCTTTTCATTAGCTTTTTCTCTCATTCCCTATCTAATGCAACCCTTATTCCTTCCAAGGTCCCAGATTAAGCAGTTGGGAACCTTTGTTTCTCTACCTATCTACTGATCTGCCAAGATTAGACAGTTTGGACAGATTTCATTCTCTATTCTATAACAAGGAAATTCAAAACATGGCATGATCCAGATTAGACTGTTGGACCACCCATCAAAAATTGAGTTCTTATCATAACTGGTACAGACATTTGTCTTCTTAGGAAAATATGGGATCTTTGCCTTTATCAAAGCAGAGCATATTTGGACTTTTGATATCCAATCATGAAATATGAAACCTATTGGTATAGGTATCCAACAGGTTGAACATGGTGCCCAGGGTTTACCATGATTGACAATGGTTGACGATGATTAAGCATGGTTAACCATGATTTATTTTATAAAATATGGTTGATTGTGATTGAATTTTTAAAACATGGTTAACCATAGTTGACCATCATAAATATTATAAACCAAAGGAAATAAAAAATCCAAGGGATTGATACTAAAGACCCAAGTGACTATAAACGTAAGTGAATAATATTAAACCCTGTGAATATGAACCCTTAGATGAATAAACCAAAGGGATTGATATTATAAACCTAAGGGAATAATAAAACCAAGTGATATAAATCATTAACCGAAGGTATATAAAGACTAAAGTAGACATGGTTAACCATGATTGATTTCCATATTACGACAATCCTTGTCACAATGTGATGTTCGACTGTAATGCCCTACTTAATATTATCATGCAAATCATTCCACAGTGTGTGCTTGATATAGAATAACAGGCTTTACACTTTGAGAGTTAACACTGGTCAGATTAATCCAAGGGTAAAGTAAATTTCCAATTATTTCTTCCAAAGAAATAATCCACACTCCAACTCTTAGTATTCCAGCGATGATGTTGAGCATCTTGCCTAAAATATGAGTACCTCTCAATTACCCCACAATGAACAAATATTCATTGAGATCCATTCCAACAACAATTTGTATGGCTACTGTTGTTTGAGGTGAAATGGAGGACAATGGACCGAAGAAACACAGCAACTTAACCATGACAATTTTGTATGGCTCTTCCTCCCTCCATTCTTCCAATCCTATGGTATTCCCAAATATTCTGAACCATATTTCAGTGAAGATCTTTTGCAAGCTACCTTGCTATGGGCACGTCGTTGCTTATTGCATGTGTCGTTCATGGAGAGATGCCCTCCTTTTTTTCTCAGCAACTTGTGAACAAAAAGAAGAAGAATGGATTTACATTTGTATGTTCAACAAGATTCGGGCAATTCAAGGATGCATCGGGAAGGACGATTACAGATAACTTTAGTTTGATCTAGAGAGCACCTGCAACAAAACTATGATACCCCTTGCTATCCTCCATTATTTCTCAGTGGGGGAATATGGATTGTAGACAATTTCTCTCTGCAACAATCTCTTCGTGCAGGGCCTTGGATTCTTTGATGAGCACTATGATTCCATCTATTATAATGATTGCACCAAAGATTGGAGCATGTTTCCTCATATGGACACCAACCAATGTTTCTTTCCCTACCTCTTACTCTTCTCCTGCTCCCACTCCTACCCTTGCATCTACACCTCCATCTAATGCCTAGGCCATAAGAAGAATCATCGTGACCCCTTATGCCAAGAAGCTCACAAAGCAATAGAAGATCGATATGGAAAATGTGATAGGCACTGGGCCCAATAGTCGCATTAAACCTACCAACATTGAGGCTACAATAGGCATGACTACTTCTCCCCCTGCCCCTCCTATATCTTCTCCACACCATTGTTTTGTAAATTTCATGGGAGTCTTGGACAGTAATACTACTCTCTTCGTCCTGTGACAATTCTGAGTCTTCTGGTTTCTTTATGACACAACAGAAGGAAAAAATTTTCTTTGAACAAGAAAATGACAATGGGCCATAGCTTGTTGTTTCAGAATCCTCCATGCCTATACATTCAAGGATTAGAAGTACGCCATCTTGTAATAGGCCTGGTTTTAGGATTCATAGAATGCAAGAATATTATGCATCTCAAATACTGAAAATTCAATAAAGGGTCTCCATCAGCCCAAGTTTCTAGGAAAACAGGAATGCTTATTCTATACGTATAAGCCTTCCTAATCACTTCCTTATTTTTTTTGTAAATTAGACTAGCTGAATGCTAGCATTTTACTTTACAAGTTGGGTCTTCCACAACTTTTGATTACTTGGAAGTTACACACATAGGATGGAATTCAGCTCCTTGTCTTGAGAATTGTAGTAGCCCTTCATTTTTTCAAGAGGGTCATTGAGGTGTTGTCTGTTCATCAGTATTCTAGAGGAATGGCCATTTATTCTGTCATTTTAATTTCCTTCATATAGATTTTTTTTTCTACTCGCCTCATTTATGTTATGCAAAAATCTGAAAGCCTACCATCGCCATCCATGAACTTGATGCCTATGGCCCTTTTCCCCTTTATCTTTGGCATGAGTGCGAACATGTACCATCACTATTTGTTGTCAAGTCTTCAGAAGGATGGTTGAATTTGGGTTTTTTCCGCATTACCTTTTCGAGATTATTGACCTTGTTGGGCTTTTTGTCATCTCCGAGACTGCTTTTGGTTCTTGCACAGCTATTATAGTGTCTTTGTATCTGTTGGGCCGAAGCATATCAACCAAAACATTGTATGTAAAGACGTTTGAGGGTTTCAAGTCCAATAGAAAGGATTTGACACCTTTCCTATTGTGAGAGTTATAATTATCTCATCTATGTGTGTTTCATCTGTTTCTATTCATGGACATTTTCATTGGAATATGGCTCACTCATTCAATGGAACATTTATGAATACATTTAGTTACTTTCCTATTATGAGAGCCATAATATGCTCCATCTATTTCTATTCCTTGACATTGTTATTGTTGCACCTCAAAGAACTAGAAAGCTCATCGATTAGGCATTGGTTTTCGAAATTTATGAATGAAAAACTTTCCAGCTATTCTCCCATTGCTAGTGGATCATGAAGTAATCTAGGTAAGAGGTCAATGCAGACTTGATGCAAAAGAATCTGCCAAAATTCAAGTAGGAATGCAAGTGCGTGTCAAGAGATGGAGATGGAAGGCATGGATGTAAATAGAATGAGCATGACAGGTTGTTTATGCAGATAGACAGAATGATGCAGCGCACAGTTTCTACACGAAGAAATAAAGAACACTATAGCTAATGTTGTAGAATTCCAAGCATTCCAAAGATGACACCAACAAGAAGCACGATGGAAAAGAATGAAAATCACGGTAAGAAGGAAGATATAGAAAATAGCCCTAAGAGAATATAAGAATATGAATAGTTAGATAAGGAATTAAATAGTTGAAGAGCAAGCTAATAGTCAGCTAGAAGAATAGACAAGAGTATAGGTAGGCATTAGAAGTAACATTTTTTAGTGGAGTCACAAATAGTAGAGTTGAATATGGAATTAGCCTAGTTCAAAATAGGAAGCATAGAACCAATAGATAATGCATCTTTCTGTAATATATGTGCCCTGAGCATGTACTGTGTGAATATGCTATTTCTCTCCGAATTTTATTTGGTTTTGTGATTGAATGCATGTTTTAATTGTATTAGCAACATCTCTCTATGACCTTTATAATTGTAGGGTGTTGTCTAATAGAGGTGAGGGAGTTGGGAATGTGGGACATGTGCCTCATTGACCTCCCATACCATTGTGAAATGTCAAAATATGTGTCTCTAATAACACATATTCACATTTGAGCCTAAATGTCACTGACATAAAATCAAAATGAAACCAATATGTCCTCCTTGTTTACGTTCAACTAGGCAGAAAAATGGTTACACAAAGTGATTGTTTTTCAAAGAGAATTGTTAATGTTGCAAGTAGTCTTTGATCTAGACACAATCTAAGTAAGGTATGGAAAGTAGATTATCACACTTTTCTAAATTGATGCCTTTTTTATAAATAAGCCAAGTTGCTTACTGACAACGAAGAGTGCTTGGTTAAAGCTATTGATGCTCATTTCTCTAAGAAGTTCGCCTGCCAACTAGGGATGCTAAGTGGGGATATGAATTTTGATATTAAATAATATTGAGTGCTGATAAACCCTTATGAGGATTAATATTGGTGATCACTTTATTATCTATGATCTCTTCATCTTGTCCAATTTTCTATGAGGCAACTTGCTTAGTACGATTAGCATATTTCTATATAGCTTTTTAAAATAAGGGTGGTATATTTAAGTTGATATGTCTTTTCCTCATTGTGAAATTGGAAGGTGTGTTGGTATGAACCATAGTTATCTCTGCAATCATGCTACTTGGTTGGCCAAGTAAGAGACCACTAGAGTATATAGGAATCATGTCATATTGTAACAATCTACAATGTTGTAAAATATTCCATGGAAAAAAGCTACATTGCAAAATATATCTACCCTATTTGGTTGGTCGATTCATCGTCAACCATCCAAGCTTATCGTAACATACCTCGATGGTTTCCTTGGATAGTAGGACACCCACTCTTCAATTATTTTCTTTATAAATGTTGTAGCTATGTCTAGAGCTTCTAGCAGCTACCCTCAAAATTTATATGCAAAAACTAAATGTGGAATATTTAGGCATATACAGAAATCTAATGCTCATGCAGTTCTTGTGATGTACAACTCAATTGGTTTAGCCATATCATTTTGTATGCAACAGAGTCTGCATAATAGCGTAGACATTTATATAGCATAAATCCATTTACTCAAGAAAAATAGCCAAGTTCCCTACAAAAACAACATGTTAGTGATTTTCTTTTAGCTATACCAATAATTTGTGTCTTATTAACGATAGTCGATATTCTTGTGTTACATATATGTTTAGCTGAGAAAAGAAGACATAAATTTCTTGTCTTTTCCCTTGATTTTTCTACTCTATACTATTCCCCTTCTTATGTGAATTTTTGTGAGCCTCATCATACCTGGCTTTCAGTATAGGCCACAACCTTCCTTGAAGCCCTAGGTGGTTTGGCCGTGTGGAGTACTGCATGATATTTTCCTTGTGATTTTATTTTCTTTCATGGCTATTCCTAGAGGATTGAGGACTGTTTACAGATTCATCGGACGCATATCACTTGCTCATCAGAGATTCCAATGGTGTTGAATGATGTGTCACCAGGAGGTGATATTTTCAGTTCATGGGATTTTCAATGATAATCTCTTCTATAATACCTCTAAGTCCTATCATCATGATTAGAATCATTCCTCTTTTGTAACTGCTTTTTCATATTCATCAAAATTTGGAGTGTCAGGGTTATGGTTCTGTTATGTTCTTCCTTAACTTTTATATATTCTCAATGAGCCAGCCTATATAGTCATCGATTATACATGTCTTGCCAATAACATTAGCATCCAAAATTTCCCAAGACCTCTATTCATCATGCTATCATGCATGGATAAATAAATGATGTAAAAATTTGAATGGTTTAATATTGAAATTTAAGGGCAACACATATCAAGGTCCAAAGCAGGATTAAAAAAAAGAAAAGAAGTCAAGTTCCTAGGCAGTGATATGACCGTGTATTCTATTTTGAATACAAACATTGTAAGCATAAAGTGATAGAGAACAAAAACAGGTAATAAAATACTTGGAAGACAGATGATGCAAAAGATTCGTTAAATACAATTTTAGGATGATTTGAATTCCATATTGCTTAGAGAGGCTGAAAGAAGTGTCAAAAGAAATCATAGCATAGGGTTTTAGTATTCATAAAATACCTTAGAAAATACAAAATGAAAGAGAGATGTTGGATGTAATGTAGAAAAGGAGAAATGAAATATACACATCTCAAAAGACCATACATAGGTAGCGGATGAATTTATTCTTATCATCTCCAACAACGATTTTATAAATTTGGTCAAAGACTCTATTTTCCTTCAAATATCTTGTAAATACTTGATTATGATTGATAAGATATTAATAAATCATGCATTAAACATTGTTGTGCTTGGATCTAACTTCCTTGAAAACACGTTGGTTTTGGAATTCATAAAAAAAAAAAAAACTACCTCAAGTGTGGCATCATTTGGCGCCTCTCTACATCATTGGTATTTCCTCAATACATGATCTAACTATAGTAGTACAAGTCTTTATCTACATATGAGTATGACTCGTGAAAGTTTCCTTCCAGCTTGTTTATAGCTCGCAATGGTTAAAGTGTGGAGTCAGCTAGAAATGACATTTTTTTGGCATTCCATTAGACTTGACATTATTTAGTCTGTTCTTATTTGGGTTTCATACCAATGCATGCACTATTACTTCGAGAGGCATTTATGAATACCTTGAATCCCATGGTTTCTTTATGCCTATATTTATATTTTTGGCTCTCTTCACTTCACTCTAGGCATGAGATTTTGCTTTCTACTAGGGCACCAAGAGAACTTCCACTTCTGATAACTATGGTTATCATAACCATAACCCAGTGTCGAGTGTGATGTTGTTCACACAATATTTGAGCTGTGTAATAATGGTCCTATTTAAAAAAAAAAACATGAATAAAATCATGATCCAGAGAATTAACAAAGAAGAATTTAAATACACATAAGGAAAGAATATTCATGTAGATGTCACATTTAGACATAATTTATTTTATTTTATTTAACTAGCATGACACATGACCTATATTTGAAACTCTTGGGGAAACTTGAGTTTGACATTATAAAACAACATACCTTTGCTGGGAGAGTATCACGAAGATTGTTACAAGTTATTAATTCCTCTCTTCTAAAGGAAATGCAACCCAAATACTATTACTAAATAAGGATGTGAAGCATTACAACAGATAAAGAGAAACAAAACTCGCTTCCCAAAAAATCTATAGTCATATGGAAAGCTACATGCTAACTTTTGTAGAGGGAATAAATGGGTACACACTTTAGGTGGAGAGAATAGAAAGCAACAAATTGGAAAATGCTCAGAAGGTTCAAGAACTTTAGTTAAAGATAGATTGGAGTTTTTACCAGAGAAGGCAAGATAATAAGTAAACAAAAATGTAAAATATACAAGTATAGTAACAACACTAGTACAAAGATAAGAAATTTTAGGAAAATTTAGGCACATATCCATTTTAAATGCATATCATTTACTGAAATTTATGAATTATTTATTACTTCTCTTCGTTATTTTCTTTGAGTTTTCCTTACACCTACATGATGTTTCCCTTCTTGAAAACATAATTCTAGCCTTGTTTTTTCTATCTCTTCCCTTTCTCTAAAGTCTGCTTACATATTCATGTGTCCACATTATCCCTCTCTTATGCCTTTTCAGTTTTACAGTAAATATTTAGTTTTAGCAAGGGTAGACTAAGACATAAACAACCTTATGTTCTTAATAATGTAGCGGTTTAGAGAAGGATGGACATCCACAAGCTCAATGTTTATCAAGTACAGACTATAGGCCTAGTAACCACCAAAAAGAAATAATAATTTAGGTGAAAGGATAAAAAAGGGGAGATTTGGCCTTCGTCAAAACCATTCATTTAGTCATTTCTCACAATACTTACATATAATAGAATCCAACCATTTCACCTTTATTTAAAAGGGGCTAGGATTAGTGTTCTTGATTCAACTAACTCAGGTGGTGTAGATCTTAAGTTTTGTTGGCAAGGAAACTTGTCAAACCAAGTGATGACTTTATTGCAAATTTCAAATGGGATTCTGTTACACAACAAGATTTTTGAATTGAAAAATAATCCCAAAATTCTTATGACAACCAAGAAATTATATTGTCCATATTCCATCAATTAAGTGCTTGTGAATGTTTTATTTCAGTAAGAGAAAATCAAATCTTCAACGTATTCTCTTATGTGATCATTCAACAGAACTTCGTGAAACCATGATACACCAAATAATTTGGCAAGTGAAAATTATTCCACAATTATAACTATGTTGCTAATTCTTGATAAACAATATGCCATGGATAGTATCAAAATCAATGCATCAAAGGAAATTATGTTCATTCAATGATCCCAGTTGTGACATATATATATATATAGCGAGAGAGAGAGAGAGAGAGAGAGAGAGAGAGGCACACACACACACTAGCATTAATTATTAAACTATTTTTAGGCCTTTCATTATGATTGGTGCAGAAAATTTGGCACATGTCCATGTTGGTTTTCGTGTAGCGTCATGAGGTATTCCCACATGCCAAAAGACCCTCCTAAGTCGGCCAAGGAAGATTATGAGAATTGAAATTAAAATTATTAGTTTTGGCTTCATGTAGGCCCCAAAGTGTGAAGCCATCCCAACCAATGAATGGGTGTGACACTTGGTCAAAATCTAGCCCATTTTACTAGTATAAATACACATGTGACTCCTCCACCTTGATCAATTTGGATCGCACACATTATCTCTCTTCTATTATTCTCCACATGTGCGAAGTCAAGAAGTAAATATCAAGTTTAACTGAGTTATATAAGCTGCTATTGTTGGAAATTCAGTTACAAGGATGATTTTTTTATTCATGACAATTACTTTTCATTGATATATATGTCTTCTTATAACATTTACTTAATTAGGTTATGTCATGAAACAATTATACATTCAAAAAAATAAATAAAAGTAGAGATCATAATGCACAAGAAGCAAGAGACACTAGAAGTTGGGCCAAAGGCTAGGGAAAACCCTATCAAAATATGTAACTAGGTTCAGTCTTCATAATGACATATGTAATCATGATTTTACATATTTGATGTAATAAGAAAAATAAATTTATTGTCTTTGTTCTTAAGCCATGTGTTTCATGCTCAAGGAAATTTATTTTAGGTTTGGCTACCATTGTGAGTTGCTAAGACTTGTGATTGAGTCTACAAGTCAAGCACGTCATTTTCATGTATGAATGACCCATTTGGCATATTATGTATTGTAAGAATTTTTTGGTCAAGGGTCTAGGTCTTGGAATTCATCAATTGAAGATTCTATAAGAAGAATAATTCTTGTGGGTTTTCCTTTTAGATTGGAGAGGTTTTGGCCCTAGATGATCACCTATATCTTGTGTGCCTTGTCTCATTGTTCTTTATTGTTTGGTAGTTGTTTGATGAAGATACAATAATAATATTAACAAAAAGAAGAAGCTAAGTAAGTGAAGTAAAAATACATCACAAATAGTTATCAAAGCAAGAGAAATCACCTAATGTTACTACATTTCAAACTTGGATTGGGCACTACAAGTTTGTAGTTGTTCCATTTCACTGGACCAATGCACCAGGAGTATTCATGAGCCTCATGAATGGTGTGTTCAGGATGTATTTGTACCGTAGGGTTCAACAACTCAGACGTCGCATGGTGGACCAGGGTAAGGTCTAGTGGGACAAGTATAGCAGAGGATCTGCTACCTGGGAGGATGTAGAGACTATACATCGTGACTACCCCTCACTTTTTGAGCATCTATGATGTCCTTTTTGACTTAGATAACTACTTATGCTAAGCATCTATTTGTAGTTCCATGTTATTTATTTAAGATTGTTATGTAATATCGATGCATTTAGTTGGACAAGTGAAACTACTTCTATGAATCATTAAATTGATTAGGCATTGATGATTGAAATGTTCGACGTAAGACCTAATGTAAGACTTACTTGGTTAAGATTTATCTAGTGCATGACTTCTCAGAGTTATTGTTGTTTCATGTATGGCTTAAATGGATATGATTTATCTAATGAATGACTTAGTGAAATTATGATTTATCTAATGTAAGATTTATTTCTAGTATGAAATACAAAATTGACATGTGGATACTAGAATTAATAATATGATGTTTAAGATCATGTATCTATATCTATTTTGTTGTTATATATATGGATGGATGAGAACTAACCTGCAGATTGAATAATGTAAACTTTCAAACAGGAACTGATAAAGTTACCTGTTTCGTAGAGATAGCGAAAAAGTCACCCAATTTTGAAAGGGGGCGATGTTGAACACACATATTTTTTTTTAAACATAGTTTTTGGCACTTTAATTTCTTTATGTATGTTACATTTTAGAATGTTGGTGATCTACATATTGATTTTAAAATGTGATGATTTTACATCCTGTCATTTTTTTAAAAGACGTATTTTTTGACTTTAAATTTATTCTAGTGTCACCCATTATGATTATCAACCAGAGAACAATGAGCTTTATTTATTAATACTTATTTATTAATTCAAAAAAATATTATTTTCCAACTAGATTCAACTAACCTCAATCCCTAATGTTTTAGGTTAAATCAAAACCCTTAATGTCCAAACTATTATCATTATATTTTAAGTGATACCAAAGTTGTTAATCCACTTTGTTAATTAATCATTTAAAAATCCAAGCATTAAAATGATAAAATAGTAACTTCAGTAACATCAACATGGAATCAAATAACATGATACTTTTTTAACATTAATAAGGAATCAAATAAATCTACATGCATCATTTTGGAGTGGTTACAATTATAATAATTGCAACATAACAAGATCAAAGCTTTTCTTGTTTACATTGGGCGATTCGTGGAATCGTTCGGCTGCAAATATATTTTAAATTTAGGAATTTTAATTTGAATCTAATTCCTCCAAATTCTAGAAAAGTATCATTTATTCTTGTGTCACCTATTATGATTTTCAACCATAGAACAACAAACTTTATTTATTAATACTTATTTATTAATTCAAAAAAATATTATTTTCCAACTAGAATGAACTAATCTCAATCCTTAATGTTTTAGGTTAAATCAAAACCCTTAATGTCCTAACTATTATCATTATATTTTAAGTGATACCAAAGTTGTTAATGGACTTTATTAATTCCTCATTTAAAAATCCAGGAGTTAAAATGATAAAATAGTAACTTCAATAACATTAATAAGGAATCAAATAAATCTACATGCATCATTTTGGAGTGGTTACAGTTATAATAATTGCAATATAACAAGATCAAATATTTTCTCGTTTACGTTGGGTGTTTCCCAGAATCATCCAACTGCCAATATATTTTTAATTTAGGAATTTTTTTTTTGTGAACTGCAGTATTTCTATTATCTACAAACATTTATAAAAGTACAAAACTTAGGATCCTCAATCTGCCCCGTAGGGAAACCAGATCTGTTGGCTCCTATACTTCCAATAGTCAGTAAAGTTATCAAACTGGATATTGTCAAACTGGAAAGATACACAAAGACCTCTTCCCCAAAATTTACCCCAAAAAACTATATTTTTCTCAGTCCTACTTGACCAACCCCATGAGCTACTGCCGCTATGGCATACCAGATAGTGTTCCAAAAAAACGGAGTTTTGACTTTCGAAAAAGAAAAAGAAATGAAGAACAAGCCTTTCAATTCGCTGCATTTCCATGGTCGATTTTGTTGCTGACGCTATCTTTCCTTAGCTCCGTCAACATTGCTATAATTTCCTTGAGGTGCTCGTTCTGCTGCCTCACTAGTTCCTCCACATTTGCAACTTCCTTTTTTGCAGCCGTTGTTTCTTGCACCATCTCCAATATCTCAGTCGCTACCTTCTCCATGGCCTTGGCGAGGAGGTGTTTCAGAACCCAGTATGTATGTAGAGCGCGGCGATACAGAGTGAGTCTACCTCGCGTGTGGCCAGGTTCCGACAGCTGCGAGGACCATTCATCCATTTCCAGGTCAGAGGGTTCCTCTAACACCCACTCCTCCATGGCGTCGATTATGTTCTTGATATTTTCATTTGTTTCCAAATTATAGGCTTTCTCAGCTTCATGCAGAGCCCTACTGATCGACCTGTTCGTTCTTTCTCGCTTTTTCTGCGTCCTGTTACCCTCCGCATTATTGGTGGTTTGACAGGGGTGCCCTCTTCCTCTCTTCTCCTGCTACTTTTGTCCTCCTCCCACTCTAACTTGCTTCGAGCCTCTGCTGCTCTGCTCGGTTTCGAACCACTTGCCTCTGAGTTATTCTTCCTGTCTGTATTCCGTCTCTTCTGAACTTTCAATTTCGATTTTGACCCTATCCCATTCGAAGTGCCTGCCCTCATCCGCGTCCTTTTCCTTTTGGGTAGTCTTATCTCTGTGATCACCCATTTTAGATCGTTTGAGGCACTGGTTATGGATTCTCTTTCAAGTCGCCTCTTCTCTCGCCACCTTCGTCATATTTCTGTTGCCTGTCATTCTTCCTGTGTTCCTCCTTATAGCTTTCTCACCACCTTTGCTCTTATGATGGGATTGCTCCCCCTTTCGAATGTCACTCTTATTCTGAATGATGGCTTTGGTATCGATAATTAGTTTTTCTTTTGGGCCGCGTCCCTGTCTCACTGAAAATCATTAATTGCTGATGTCAGGAAGTTAAGGGCGCCGCCCTTCTATCCTCTCCTTGTTGCCGCCTGATCTTGCCTTATTCTCCTTCTCCCGCTCCACGCAGAATTGTAATTATCCTTGTTCTGCATCATGATTATCATTGCCAATGAGCTGTTTTAGCCTGTCCCATTTTGCCAGCATTTCCTGATTGGTCCAGCTGTCATCGATTCGTTCCAATGGTTCTTTGCTTCCCTAATTCGCTAAGCAGTCAACGGGTTTATTGCCCTCTCTTCTTACATGCGAAGTGATATTATAATCAATTCCTTTCAGCATTTCCTCTATATCTTGGACTATGCTTGCATTCCTCCAACTTTTTACTACCTTCTCCCATTTCTTTCCTTGGATTAATTTCCTTATCGTATCAACAACCAGGGTGGAATCTCCTTCAATTTCTATCTTCATGTAACCGTTTCTTCTGGCAATTTTAAGGCCCTGATATACAGCCGTAAATTCTGCCTCGTTATTGGTCATTGTTCCTCCATGCTCAGCATAGATCCACTCTGTTTCCCCTTGTCCATTTTTGAATATTCCGCCAAAACCCGCTGGTCCAGGATTCCCTTTAGCAGCTCCATCGAAATTTCGGTTAATAAACCCTTCTGGAGGCTTTCGATAAACTTCATGACATTGATTTACTATTGATTGTTTCTGCTTTGTTTTTTGGTGGTAGATCATCCCCTGTTCTACATTCAACTTATTTAAAATCTCTATTTCAGCTTCAGATGTTTTCCAATCCTCTTCTACCCAATTCTCCGCTAGGATTGATTCTTTAATTTGTCTTAGAGTTCTCTTCCATACTTCCTCCGGACCTGAGGACTTCCCTTTAAATATTCGGCTATTTCGTTCCTTCCACAGATTCCAAGCATTGAAGCCTACTGCTATGCTCCACACTCTTCTAACTATTTTGCTTTGAAACTTTCCTTCTCCCCAGTCGCTTAGGGTTTGAATTATGTCATGCGGGTTTCTTTCTATTGTCGAGAATAGATTTTTCGTTTTTTCCCACTGGAATTGGGCCACACTGCATCCATTAAGAAGGTGTTCCTAATCCCCTTCATCTGAATAATAGAGACAACATCTTGCAGGGCCAGAGAAGCCTCTTTTTTGAATTCTGTCCCATGTTAAAATCCGCTTTCTTCCTACCAACCATGAAAACAGTTTAATCTTCGGCCACCATTTTGTTCTCCATATCCTTTTCCACTTTTGTTCTTCGTCCCCCTGATCTTGCTGGGTTTTTACTATGTAAGCTTCTTTTATGGTAAATATCCCTTTCGTTTCTTTGCCCCATCGAAGGATGTCTCTGCCTTCTCTCTTTTTTATCCTCCTGGAGTCTATTTCCTTTCCGAATGTAGTTTTTTGATCTTCTGTTGCATTCCTTTTCCATTCCTCCATTGGTTTCCATTCTCTCCATTCCTCATTTCCCAGTTCTTCAGTCCAGTAATCTTTAACCGTAATGAGGTTTCTATCCATACCTGTTCTCTAGATTTCTTGCATACCTTGTAGGTTCAACATTTTCTCCCTTTGTTGCTAGGCTTCATCCCAAAATCTCGCAATCTGACCTCCTCTGATTTCCCAAAATATATGTCTGTCAATTAATTCCCTGCTTTGAATGGATAGGTTCCATATATCTGATCCCCGAGGCATATCTTGTTCCCTTAGAATTTCTTCAGGGGTGAGAGGCATATTATATTTTATTGTCCAGATTTCTTTCCATAGATCCGGTCCCCCTTGTATCCATCTCCATCTTAATTTGGCAGCGAGTACTTGATTTAAAGTGCATGGGTCTCTGAGGCCTAAGCCACCTTTTTCCTTTGGTCTAGTTAGACTGTTCCATGAATAGAGGGCCCACTTCTTTTGTTGCTTCGGTCCCCCCCATAGAAATTTTCTGTAAATCTCTACAAGTTTATTACATATTCCTTTAGGAGCAACCATCATGGATAATGGATATATCGAAATTGCCTGTATAGTGGCTTTGAGTAGAACTACCCTTGCTACCAGGTTCAGAGCATGGAAAGTCCAGTTTTCCAACCTTTTCATGATATTCTCA
This sequence comes from Pinus taeda, assembly GCA_000404065.3. NCBI lineage: Eukaryota > Viridiplantae > Streptophyta > Pinopsida > Pinales > Pinaceae > Pinus > Pinus taeda. The sequence continues at coordinate 93,856 of APFE030359777.1, forward strand.
AGGATATTCTTCCAATTTCCTATTTTGAGGGTAGATGAGTCTAACATAGTTCCTAAATATTTGGTAGGGAGATCCCCTTTCCGATATCCCTGAACCCTGGTTAGATGATTCTTAATAGGTTCCAAAGTGTTAAAGAAAAAAGTTTTGGATTTCTCATTATTAACCTCCATCCCTGAGCCCTCCATAAATATCTCTAGAATTTTCTTTATCCTTTTCACTTCTTTCAGGGTTGCTTTGCAATATATCATTATGTCATCCACAAACTGTTGGTGGGTGACTATGGTTTGATTTCCCCATAATCTGAGGCCTTGTATTTTCCTTTCTCTTAATTCTTTTTTAAAGTATCTGCCTAATCCTTCTACTGTTATTATGAAGAGAAAGGGGGGTAAGGGATCCCCTTGTTTGAGGCCTCTTGTTGCATTAAATGTTGTTGTTGGCGCTCCATTCAATAGAATAGAGAAATTCGGAGTGGAGATCATGCTTAGGACCCAATTCATCCATCTATCACAGAATCCAAAAGCTTTTAGGATTGTTTCTAGGTACTTCCAACTTAGCCTATCATAGGCTTTTGAGAGGTCTAGTTTAATCAGCATGCCTTTTTCTTTTTTTGTTTTCAGTGTGTGGATTACTTCCTGAGCCACCACTAGCCCATCCAAAATCTACCTTCCTTCTACAAACCCAATTTGCTCTGGGGAACTAATACTTGGTAGGATGGATTTCAATCTCTGAGCTACTACCGATGCCACTATCTTGTAGATGACGTTACAAAGGGATATGGGGCGAAAGCCTTCAGCTTGATCTGCCTGATTAGTGTTAGGAATAAGAGTCAGAAGGGTTGAGCTTATTCCTGGCCATATTCTTTGATTTACTATGGCCTCTTCTACAACTTCCAGAACTTCTGCTGCAAGAAAATGCCACCCAGCTTGGAAGAATTCTACTGTATACCCATTCGGTCCAGGAGCTTTGTTCCTTTTCATGTTTATGACAATATCCTCCACTTCTTCCATCGTAATTTTCCTTATTAATGCCAGATTTTGATCTCTTGTCACTAAATTTGGAATTTCCCTGCTTATCTTTGCTATGGCATCTAATCTATTAGCTTATGGTTCCCTCAGTATGTTTTTGAAGTGATTGACCAGCACTTTTTCAATTTATTCGTGTTGCAAAACTCTTTGACCTTCTTGGTTTTTTATTGAGAATATTTTGTTTCTTTGTCTATGTTGTACCATTGCTTTATGGAAAAACTTAGTATTCCTCTCTCCCTCCCTAAGCCACTGAACCCTTGATTTCTGTTTCCATAAAATATCTTCTTGTCTCCTTCTTTCTTCTAGCTGGTTTAATATCATACCTTCTTCTTTTGTTCTCTCCTCCTGTATGCCTTCTAAGATGTCTATCTGCTGAAGCTCTTCCATTCTCTGTTCTAGTCTCTTTTTTTCTTCTATAATGTTACCAAATTCTTCTTTATTCCATTTCTTTATCTTATTCTTCATTTCCTTCAGTTTGAGTTGAAACGTGTGCATCTTATTTTTTCCTCTTTGATCACTCATCCTCCACCATTCTTCTAGCTTCTCCATCAGTTCTTCATTTCTCAGCCAAAAGGCTTCGAACCTGAAGGGTTTGTTGGGAGGCCTTTGTTTTAAGTCTATTTATAATTTAATCGGCCAATGGTCCGATCCTGCTACCGGGAGGATGGTGGCTTCTATGAATACATCCTTCATCATTATTTGTTCTGAGATTAAGAATCTATCAAGGCGAGAGGCTATTTGGTTAGCTCCTCCTCTTCGATTATTCCACGTATGATTTCCATTGATGGTTTGAATATCGATCAATTTCTGTTCCCTTATGAGATCTCCAAACTGCTCCATTACCTTATCCATTCTCCTTGTTCCTCCTCTTTTTTCGCCTGAGGCTTTAATCAGATTAAAATCCCCTCCTACGATCCACTGTTTTCCTGGTATTAGGCATCTCAAAGCTTTTAGATTTTGCAAAAATTTTTCCTTTTCGCTCTGAATATGCGGTCCATACACCCCTGTTATAATAACCTCCTCTGTCATTCCTACTATGCTTGTTGTTCCTGTTAAAATTCTTGGAAAGCTCATCCAATTACTGAATTGTATTTCCTCTGGATTCCAGATAATTACAAGACCTCCTGCGCTTCCGATCGCATCCTGTCCCATCATTTCATATCTATTCCTGTTTCTATTCAGAATTTCTCTCATTTTCACAGTACTTATTTTTGTTTCTTGTACTATCATTATACTGGGTTTTTCTTTTTTCAATCTCTCATTCAAATACCTTTGTTTGCCTCTGTTGTTGAGGCCTCTTATGTTCCAGCTTGTAATAATCATCTTAACATTTTTGGGGGGGATTGGAATACCTCTAAGAGAGGTATCACTCTTCCTGAGTTGACAAGCATCTCACCCACTTCTTGTATCATTTCACTCATTGTTCTTCTCCCTCTTTTTTTGCCTCCCTTGCCAGTGCTGCCCGCTCCTATGATTTGTGTTTCCTGTTTCTCCGTTTTTTGACTTTCCTTATCTTCTATTAGTCCCTTTTTTTCGATATATCTTTGAAATGCTTCTTTGTACCTCTGTTTTTGTTCTTCTGGGATGAATCTTTCATCGAGCCTTTTCCATTCCTGTAAAAGTTTCGCCATTACTTGTTCTTCTTCTTCTCCTTTTGTTTTCTGTGAGTCTATCTCCATTTCTCCTTGATCCTCTTAGGTTTCGCTTAGGTTTTCTACCCTCTGATCTTTATTCATGTTATCTGTCTCTTTGTTTGTATTTTCATTTATTACCTCCATTCCTTCTAGTTCTTCTTCCTCGCTTGCCTCTATCTCCAGACCTTCTTCCTGTAGGACTTTAAACTTGTTTAGTGATTCTGTTTTCTGGGTTTCTTTTTGTTTACCCATCGGCATCTTTTTACTTCCTCTTCTTCTCCTTCTTTGAACTTCTCTGAAGTCCTCTTCTTCTTCCCCTGTTTTCCTTGTTGCATTTCTCCTTTCATTTTCTCCTTCCCTTTCTTTTTCAGCTAGCGTAATGGGGCATTCCCGAAATAAATGGCCATACTCATGGCATCTTCTACAGCGAAATGGGATATGTTCGTAGTCGATTGTGATGTCATATCTCATCATGATATTCCAGTTCTATAGTATCTGGAAGAGGCTCTGTGATGTTCATGTACGCGCATATTCTAGCATATGTGGTGTATTTTCCTCTCTTTGTTGATTCTGCCACTTTAACAAAGGAACCTATTGAATTTCCAATGCCTTTAAGGATCTCTAGATCCCTGAATTCTGATGGTAGGCCGAAGAGTCTTATCCATATCGGGGCAGCTAACATCCTCTCCTTATCTGGGTTGTAGCAATCTACCCAGTCTCTCATGAACAGACCAACGTTGTTCATGAAATAGGGTCCTTCCTCAAAGATCCGTACCCTATCTTCTAGATTGGAAAATATGACAGTGAAAAACCCCTTTGCTCCCAACTTGACTTCCACATGTCCTTTTGGTTTCCACCTCTGTTGGATCCATCTCATAAGATCCTTCTAAGCTGGCCAATATCCTATGAACTTACAGATCAAAGCATAATCTCTCATGTGGCTTCTGTAATTTTCTAATCTATTAGGCGGGATTACAAACCTGGGTTTGTTCGTTGTCCTTGGTAGGCATTTTCTTGGAATTCCTGATCGCCTTTGTGCTCCATCTTCTGAAGTTTCTCCTTCATTGGTTCACTCTCCGTCGCTCTACCTTTCCTTCCTTGCTTCCCCTGTTATTATCGCTTTGTAGGAGGGGATCTCTCCCCTCCCTTGCTCCGTCCCCATCACTTCCAGTCAGCACCCGCAATCTCTGGTTATTGTTTTGTTGTTCTCCAGTGAGAAATGATTTGGAGAGGTCCACTCTTCTGGGCTTGTCCTGATGCTTAGGACCCTCCCTACCCTGCGTGCCTCCTTTCCTTGTCTGAAACCTATCCTGCAAATCTGCTGTCGAGCATCCGTTCCGTCGACGAAACCCTCGTTTAAAATGTATCCATACAAGTGAATTTTCATTGCGCTAAATCACTGTGTTTTTTGGTGATAATTTTCAAGAATGGAGGCTTCTAGTTTGAACATATGTCTTCTAACATGTGTCTGATATATTAAGGGTTGTATTCCACATGTATGACACATTCAAAAATCCAGGAGATGATCAGAAGTATGAGAATGGTGAATTTTTTGCCTTTTTGTTGTGCTTCTTCTAAAGGAGGAAGTAATGCAACATATTTGTTGTGTTTCTAAACAAGCAAAAATTTAACCTTTCAATCCTACTCTAGAGCTCTTGAATTCAATTTATATGGTTATGAAAAGTCTCCTTAATTTTCTTGGAGATTCAAGCCTCATCCTTATGAAGGCATTCAATGTATTTTGTTAAAGATTACTCTAGTCAAACAGTTTGCTAATTTGTAGAAGGTGGTTTTGTATTCGCTACTACAAGCATTAAACTGTATTTTTGGGGAATTTGGTTCCTAAAGGGAGGAACTAGTATTTTGATGTATATATGATGTATTTTTGATTGAGAAAGGGGCGAGAAGGTGTGTTATAGAGAGAGCACATTGTGCATTGTGCATTTCTATTATAAAAAAATTTAGTGAATGATGAAGGTCGAAGTCTACTTGTTCATGGATTCCCATGTCAATCATTTATAGTAATGTTTATCTCCCATTTTTGTTTTTTTATCTTCTATTATGTTCGTGCTTAAGTGTTATGTCTTTAGTGTTTAGTTAAACAAATTTATTTTAGAATTCACTTTCAGGTGCTTTGTTATGAGTAACTAAACATTTTAATGTTTTTTCCTCCACCATAATATCTAAAATTCATCCTCAGCTAGATGATTTAGATATTATCAATTTCATTATTCCTCTACTCACCTCTCTACAATGAAATTTGACAAAGACACCATAAAGTATTGCCTACCTTACTGTTGTCTAAGGATTCTTTATTTCCCCATCATAGCACCGAAAATATTTAGCTTAATTTGACTCCATGTCCAATGGATTTTTCCCTCTCCCTTACCATCAAACTATTAAAATTATTCTAACTTGACCTATAGACCTAGCATAAGATCCAGAAGATTTCACAAGAGAGAGCCCTCTCTAAGTTTGGAAGGGCTAGCTTCTAGCCCTAAAGATTAGTTTGTGGTTACCTTTGGGTTCCTCTCCTCAACCTGGAGGAATTACAAAGTGCTAAGCTATGGGATCCTCATTACCCAACCTCCCATTTTTTCGCCTTTTGCAACTCAGTCCTTTTCTTATTCAAATTGATTATTAGCTGTCCCAACCTTCTCATAGTCCCCTAGCTAAAAATACAATGCCAAGGGACCGATGCTAACATATTTTCATAATTGTCCTTGATGTCTTTGAAAGCATCACATTCCAAAATGAAATGTTTTTGTGGTTCCACTACCCCATAAGTGAAAAAAGTACACACCCATTCTTCCCAAGCTTCTTTAGGTCTTTTCCACTACCCTGTTTCACACCGAAGTTGATGCGAGTTAGTTCTTAATTGAGCAATAAGAATCTTTTCTCTCCACGAAATGCTAGCTCCAATGTACTATTTTTGTTGAAGATCACAAGTAGGGTTGAATTTCTCAACATAGTATTCTTTCTTTCAACCCAACCCTTTTCCCCATATACGCTTATGAAACCTCTCCATAACAAAATGTTTTAACTACTTGCTATTTGAAGGACATGCCTTGAGGTAGATATTCCATTTTTGCATCCATTTGTTGTTTTGTCTCATCCATGCTTTTTTTCTTTCACTCATAAATTCATTGAAGATCTAAAGTTAAAATGAATATAGACTAGTTAAACTAACACATAACTACAATAAAAATATATCTTAATGAAATAAAATATAAAATTATAAAATAATACTCTAAATTTTTTATATTTTATTTTATACCTAAACCACAATATATGATTTTTTATTTTGGTAAAAAAAACCTTAACTTTTAATTAATTTTGAAAATTTTAAATAGCTGTTGAGATTTTTTGTTTCATACAAAGTACGCAAAAATCTCTAAAGTATGACAACAATAGGAATTTGTTGCTAGATTAGCTCCAGGTTGTTGGGAGAGAGTTAATGCATCCTATATTTGATGTGAGAGGATTTATGAGGCAGTTAGATTCTCTTAGCTATAAAACAGGTATCCATATGGATTGTTTTGGTGTGTGAGAGAGTTTGTGAGGAAATTGATTAATTTTTTGTAATCTCCTATTTGATTAATAAAGATTGTTGATGCCTATGTTTTGTGGACGTAGCCCAGATCGGTTGGGTGAACCACATTAATCTGCTGTCTCCTGTGTATGGCTATTTGATGTGTATATTGTTTTATTTTCCTGCTGCACATATTTGCCTCTAACAAATGGTATTAGAGAAAGTTTGAGGCATCGTGTGAGCATGAGGGTGTTGAGTTTGCTGCGTGGACCAATTGCGGATGCGTGGAGGTGAATCGCCAACGTGCAGACCCGATAATGTTGAGCCTGCGTGCGTATATGTGATTGCTAGAGGCCGAGAATGCTGAGCCTGCATGCATATATGTGATTGCGTGGAGGTGGAGAATGTTGAGCCTGCGTGTATATGATCATGCGTATATGTGATTGCTGGTGTATGAAAATTGCTCACCACAACGTGCTGGAGTTTGTTTCTCAGCTGCGTGGAGGTATTTTTTTTTTTCAACCTGGTGCACTGCTACGTATTCAAGTTATTGCTAATGCACTCCATTTGTTTTTGGGCTGCTCGCCGGCAACGAGATCGTTATGTTGGCAACATTTATCATTGGCGAGTCTTAGATGCTTCCAGAACATAAATCTAGTTTATTTGAGGAATGTAACGGTCAATGGTTTCATGTCCGCTCTACTGGCTTGTAAGAGTTTGAAGAAACTCAAGCTTATTCAATCCTTAAAGTACAACTTACCACGAGTTGTGATTGAGATGTTGGAAGCCCGTGGGTGCAATATTCGATGGATGGACAAACTTTTTGCGATATAAGATAGTCAACGGCAGGAAATTAAAAAAAAAAACAGGAAAGGCATATAAGGCATAGGCATTTTTTTATATTAATTGCTGGTATTTAACAGTTGGTGTTTTGGAGATTATTGTTTTTTGGTTGATACAAGATGGTGAAAACTCAAAGTGCCCGGTTTGAAATTGAAAAGTTTAATGGCAAAAATAATTTCGAGATCTGGAAGGTGAAGATGCATGACTTGCTTGTCCAACAAAGCATGGCAAAGGCGTTGATGGGTAAATCCAAACAACCTTACAACATCACAGATGATGAGTGGGACGAGATGGATGAAAGAGCAGTTAGTGCTATTCGACTGTGTTTGGCGGATGATGTCTTGTTTAATATTGTGTCGGAGACAACAACTGCTGGTTTGTGGATGAAACTGGAGAAACTGTACATGCTAAATCCTTAGGCAATAGGATTCTCCTGAAGTGACAGTTGTACAGTTCGCGAATGAAGGAAGGTACATCAATTGCTGATCATTTGAATGCTTTTAATACTCTTTTGGTGCACTTACAAAGTATAGAAGTAAAAATTCAATCCGAGGATAAAGATATTACTTTATTGTGCTTGTTGCCCGAGTCATGGGATCATTTTGTTACTTCTATAAGTCTTAGTTCATCAGAAACTATTGAGTTTGATGATGTAGTTGCATCTTTATTATCAGAAGAAACAAGGAGAAGGTCGCATTCCGAAACCTCTACATCAGAAGCTATGATGGTTAGAGGTCGTTCGAAAGAAAGACGCTCCAGGAGATTGAGCGACTCACGTTCAAAGTCGAAAGGGAAAAAGCATAAGGTAAAATGTTGGTTTTGTGGCAAATCAGGGCATTTAATGTAGAAATTTTGAATAATTTAACACATATTCAACAGAGATTACATGTACTATTGCGGAAAAAATACACAATACATAAGCTCCTCTACGTTGATCATCAATATAGCAGCATCAATAACAATAAAACATCAAGAGCATTCACACATTAACACCGTATGTATCCCGGGGAAAGCATCTCGCTAAAAACCCCAACTATCTGTATATTAATGATTGAGTCATGTAACATTACAAAGTACAATGCTTATCACAAGCAATCCAGTACCAGCTCCACTTGTTACACACAATATAGCTCAGATCTGAATCAATCACTGGCTCAAATCTCTTCCGCTGCTTGCTTGCCTCCGCTGCTCAATACCTGCACAAGAACCGGTGATAATTCCAAGGCAGCCACGTCTTTCCTTGGCTAAATCACGTGAGAACAAGCTACAATGTGGGCAAACTCATTGGCATACTCAATCCCCTGATTTGTGCAAGATCTGGTGCACAACTATAGTCACAACTGATAGCAATCTGATTCTCTAACACCTGTCCCTGCTGAACTGAACATGCACTGACATGCAACTGAGTTAACTGATGTATTCATTAGTTGTATTATGAGTTAATAACTTGTGAATTAATTAATAACTAATTCACCCAACTCATCTCTAGTCTATTTTCCAGTTAGACTAAATACAACCAGTTTAACAAAGCTAAACTGAACACAACTCCATCAACTGCACCTCCAGTCCACTAAACTCAACTCACTTGAGTTCTAACTGAAGTCATGCATGCAAATATTCAACTAACCCATAAGAACCACGTATTTCCTTCATGCAATTGCATGTGCCACATCCGTAGCTCGAACTGAAGTGCTCCAAGAGAATAAGATTAAGTTTATAGTCCAAATATTATTGTGAGATAATAATATTTGACTTTTCTATTTTTGACAGCCAGTCTAAAAATAGACTTGATCACTCACACTGTGATCACTCACACTTTCATCAAAAATAGAAGTCCATCTATTTTTCCAAACTTGATCAATCATCCATAAACAACAACCTGCAATCCATAGACATGATCCATATGTCTAAAAATGGACATAGTCTAAAAATAGACTTGCGCCAAAAATAGCCTGCGGGCCCACTTAGTGAAGGCGACTCTTTTCACTAAGCTCCATCATCTTGTTGCAATCTCAACACTCCTTCTCGACAAGATATGGATTATCAACAACCCCTATCCTGCCTCGGTGGTACTCGAATTTTCTCCTGGTGAGAGCCTTCGTCAGAATATCAGCATCCTGATCCTCCGTTGGAATGTACGAAAGTAACATGATCCTCCGCTACACACAATCTCTGATATGATGGTACCTGATGTCAATATGCCTATATCTATCATGAAATACACCATGAGCACAGAGTTTAATGCAACTCTGGTTATCACAGTAAATCACAGTAGGATCCAAATGAGAACCGAACAAACCAACTAGGATCTTCCTCATCCATATAGCCTCGCATGCAGCCAAACTTGCTGCCATATACTCGGCCTCCGCTGAACTGAGTGCCACAGATCTTTGTTTCCTGTTGTACCAAGAAACTGCTGTCGATCTAATACTGAAGACCCCTCCTGATGTGCTCTTTCTGTCCGTTGGGCTCCCTGCCCAATCTGCATCCGTGAAGCCACATAGCTTCACCTCATCCTCCTGTCTGTACCACAAACCATATTCCGATGTGCCTCTCAAGTAGCGCAATACATGCTTGCCCGCCTTCCAGAAGAGCTTGGTAGGCTTAACCATAGCTTGTGAAAGCTGGTTAACTGCATAGCATATATCAGGGTCGTGTATTGACCAAATACATCAGCGACCCCACCAACTGTCGATAAACAGTGGCATCGACTTCTTCTCCCGAAGTGGAATCCTCCTTCCCCCAACCTCCAGGAAGAGGAGTATCAACAGGCTTGCAGCCATGCATGTTGAACTTCTCCAGTATCTCCCGAGCATACTTGCCCTGAGAAACAAACAGTCCACCACTGCGCTGCCATATTTCCAATCCTAGGAAATAGTGAAGGAGGGCCAAGTCCTTCATCTC
>APFE030359778.1:1891-22693 GCA_000404065.3 Pinus taeda
ATAACCATAAACACATAAATACACATGTTTATCCGGGAAGACCCCAAATCCGGGGAAAAACCCAATCATAATGAAATTTCATTATCCTTGGCCAAAAACCTGGCCAATCCGGCCAAGTGAGCCTTCACCGCTCACCTCCAGGCCATGCATTACAATGAAGTCCTTCCAGCCTTTTATAGGCTCCATTACATATAATACCACTGGCAGAATACCATGGGTGCACAATACCATGTGCCCCAAAACCATCACTATTTAACCTCGTCAACTTTTGACTCTATCCTGAGTCAAGTTTACCTAACAGATTCATCCAATGATAAAAATTCTTCACCATTGTCAGTGTATTCTAGTATCATGGGTGACATGAATACGGTTTTGCATGAAGTTCTCACAAGATATCCTTCTTGAGCTCACTGTCATTTAGCACATAGACCATGTCCCTAAATATTACTAAACCATCTGCTGTAAGACGATAATGGTGATCCCTAGTATTGCATAAGAATGTTGCAACTCCTAGAAGCTCCTCAACTCTATTTATCAACTCGGGGTTCATACAAACTTCGAGGTGACAGTGCTATATACACAGTAGATGGAATCCTACTCATGCTACCCTCAACTAGGTCATTTGATCATTAGGGCTACAATACCATTCTTCTATTCAATTAGGGGGAATTAACTACTGAAAGTTCAATTCAAAAGCTAGCCCTAGTGTAGAAAAAGTAAATGCTTTTCAAATCTAAATTGTAAATGCCATTAAATAAATTCATGAAATAGAATAAGAGTTATGCTACCTACAGAAAGGAAACCACACTAATTTAATCAACCATATAGCTATCAAATTCACTTGAACACATAAAATTATTCTACCAACTCACAACTCAAGATTTTCATGCATCATCTATCTAATTCACACTTGCATATAAATTAATGTCCTATTTTCCAAATCTATGATGAATAAACTAATGTTATTTTCTCTTGTAGTGAATTAAAAGGAATGAATGGAATGGCATAGGTAGTACCTCTGATCATGGAGTCCAAGATGGGGGGTTAACATACTCCTAAACTAAACCATGCTGGCATTACATATCAATAAAAGGAAAAAACAGGTTGCTATAGGAAGTTGCTAGATGATCCCTATATTGCTAGAAGAAGTCCTGTAATGATACAAGAAGGTTCTTAAGAGGGTTTGGAAGGTAAGGATGATGGGATAAAGGGATGTCAAGATGTATGAAGGTTGTGGAGGAAGGATGGAAGGTGACCAACACCTCTAGCCAATCTCAACACTTCAAGAAGGCCAGTTTTAGACTAAGAGGGTTGTTCAAGGTGACCAAAAAAGAAAAGATAAAGAATAGTGGTTGGGATTCATCAAAAGGGAGTGGGGAAGTCCTAGATGGAGATGGTGGAAAGGTCCCTTTCCTACAGGTCCAACATTCTTGCAACATCACAACACCTACTCTTCTTTTCATTTACAAAATATTATAACCAATGGTGGAAAAGATGAGTTGAATTTGGAAACTATATACCTGATGCTAAAAACTCTGATCTATGTAATGAATTAACTTCTAAGCTATAACAATCATATGTAAATCAAGATAACTAATGTAGACCTTCTTCCAAGAAATCATCACATAGTGCTTTTGGGTTGTGATTGTAGAGTCCTCTAATTAGGCTCCCATGAGAGAGATGAGATAGAGGTAACAATCACAAACTTTTTGAGGAATTATATTCTACTAAAATGTAGCAACTAATCAAACATTCTAATATAAAATAAATATCAACACATTATAGGTACCTAAGCTACTAGGTTTGGGCCCAAAACCAATATCCTCGGCCCTCTGAACTAACACAGTGATGGATCAATAAGAAACTTCTCATTACCATTGCAAAAATGTCAAATACATCACATAATAAGTCAAAATTAGCAGTCACAAGTGCTTGAGCCCAATAGCTTCTTAGCTGCAAAATTCTTTTGAATCATAATGAGTTCCTACCAACAACTCCCTATAAAATATATATGTTTGTATCACAAAACTTGAGAAAGGTGGATCTAGACCTTCCTTGAACTGCACTAGCTTGGCTGCCAATGATCTCGTCCTGCTTGGCTGCCAATGGCTTTGAGTTGATGAGAGATAAAATGGTGATCTTTGCTTATTGAAGGAGTTAAGGAGGTGGACAAAATCCTATAATCTCTCCGTGTTGTCTACTTCGTGCTCTTGCATTGTAATTATCTCAAAATTGCTCCAATTCCTGCATTTAAACCATGTTAGGCCACATGATGTGGAAACAAATATTTTTTCCTCCTCACTAAGAATAATATAAAAAAAATTGTAAATAAATGTAAGAAAGAGATAATTCTAAAGCTGGAGGATGGCATTATGACCCTTGTGATATACCTATTGATGAACCTCATCATCACCCCTTACTGAAGTTGTTTCTCATCCTCTAAGAAACTCATACATTTATGTCCATGTATTTCATCACCCTGGTGTTCTCTTTGACATCCTAAGGCTCCTCAGATGGTGTGCCTTCTTAAGGATAGAATCTTGCATTCTCTTCTATTTCTATCCACTTCTTCCTCTCCTCTTCTTCATTTCTTACTTCCTATAGGCCTAGCAGCAAGGGTGGACTGAGCTTGAGTCCAATCTAGTTGATTTTTAATCTTTGCATGATTCTTTTTTAAAGGGGGGTTCTTTCCAATGCATTCCTTAATATTTCAAGAGAGTGATACTCCTTGATCTGGAGACAATGGGGTAAGGAATTCCATCTTCTCTGGCTTGTTTACTGGATTTCTATCCCTAACAACCTGAGTGTGCTTTCAAAATGTGATATGGCCTACTCTTGGGTGGAAAGGTATCTGGGTGTTAGATTAGCATCATTAGAGATGATTCTATGATTACTAATGACAACCATTGGGTTTATATGCTCTACCGTGATATACAGTGGTTATTTTTCTTCCTTTTCCATTACTTTCTTTACCTCCTCATCTCTAGCCTCCTCATGAGTCATCCAAGATGTTAGGGCCATCAATTGCATGTCCCCCAACTTTTCAATAGGATCCCAAACATTCATATCAGTGAAAGTGATGTTATCCATGTAGAACTCTAACCAATTTTTCTCTGTCTTCTATGCTACTTGGTCAAATAATTCAGTGAATTGTTTGTAGTCTTGAAAAGGTATGGATCTAAGTTGTGCTAAGGTCTTGATTTGGAATTGCATCCACTGCTCTTTGAGAAAGAGTGCATAAGACTTGGATGGTTGTCTGCATTGTAGTGCCTCCATGGAGAGGCTTTCCATTATGGCCAGTTGTGTTGCCTTCTCTTGCATCTTCTCCCTCAACTAGTTGTTCTCTACCTATAGTTGTTCCCTCATTGTGGTCTCTCTCTCTCTTCACTCACTTAGCTCTTTGCCGATTTCAAGGACCTTCTGTTAGGACCCTATACTGCAAGTGTAACCCCTTATTATTATTAGTAAAACCCCCTTATTATATTGTTGTATCCATGTAGTCCCCATATCGTTATTATTATGCCCCATAGAAGCCCACTATTGTTATTATTGTGTCCTTACATTATTATTTTTATGTCGGCTTTGATTATATTATGACCACTTAGACTTCTATATACAGAAAGGAGGTCTTGTCATTTGTATCATCTAAGAATTGTTCATTTGTGTAATGTAAAGGGGGTTGCCCCCTTGAAGAGGCTTATTTCTAAGGCACTGATCTATCTTTTCTATCTTTTTGTGAGTTGGTTTCATAACATTTGGTATCAGAGCTTTGGATTCTAGGGTTTTGCTGCTCCAAATAGGTCATCATGGAATTTTCGCTATAAATTTTTTTCGATGAAATTTCAAAAGAAAAAACAAAACCCATTTGAGACAAACTCACGTTGAACCTCGAGTCCGGATTTCAGAGCTTTTCTTGCTATATGTTCGGATATATTATCTAAGGAAGTTAGGGTTTTTGCAAGCTCCGAAATTTCAACTAAAATAGGTCATTGTGGGATTTTCGCTATAACTATTTTGCTACAAAGGTTCAAAAGCTAAAATAAAACCCATTTGAGGATAAATCGGTCTAAACCTCGGCTCCAAATTTCAGATCCTGTCTCGCTATAGTTTCAGAGATATAGTTTGAGAAAGTTAGGGTTTTTGCAGACCCCTAAATTACATTCCAAATAGGTCACCTTGGGAAAATTGTCATAACTATCTTGTTGAGCATTAGATTGCAATTTCGTAAGAAGTTACAGAAATAGGATGGACTGTAGTTTCTTGTATATATTTTGCAGATCCAAAGGTCAAAACAGTGACACGTGGCACTTCATACAAGTTAGCTCTTCTAAAAAGGTATATAATCAAGTCATCTTGGGAGATTGTGCATAACCCTTTCTCGGAGAATCCAATTTTGATCAAACTAGTGGAATTGGAAAAAGGACACAGAGTGCTATTGTAGGTCGCAATTGCATAACTGGAAACGTTGAAATGACAGAGTTATAATTGTTTCAAGATCGAGCTCGTAAAATGAAGAAAAGGCAATATGAAGAAGTTTGATGGCAAGGATCCGGTAAATTGGATATTACAGATGGAGCAATATTTTAATCTACATGAGGTGCAACTATTACAAAAGGTATGTATTGCATCTTCATATTTAGAACTGGATCAATTTTTATGGTATAAAGGGCTTTGTTCTTGTAAACCACTTGTTATGTGGTCAATTTTCATGGAGGAAATGATAACACATTATGAGGATACAAAGAGAAACACCTTCTTTAGCCAATTGATAAATCTCAAACAAAATTGTTCAATGGCAGAGCACATTGAGGACTTTCAAAATTTGAATATAAGGGTAAATGATATTCCAGAGAAGCAAAGGATTGATGTCTTCATAGGTACTTTAAAGGATAACATTTAACATGAGGTCCGTCTTTGGGAACTTGATTCATTGGAGAAGACATTTAGGTGGGCAAGAAAAATTGAAAGCGAAATAATGGAAACAAGAAATCCCACCACTCACGACTATAATTATGGAAGTGTTTCTTCTTCTAGCCTTCCAAAACCTACAAGGTTTACACCACAACAATTGGAAGAAAAAATAGAAAAAGGTCTTTGTTATAGTTGTGATAGCAAATACACTAAAGGTAATAAGTGTGCTAAGAAGAAATTATTCTACATAGATTATGAAGAGGAGGAAGAAAAGGAACAAGAAATGTCAAAAGAAGAGGATATACTCCAGGAACAAACCCTAGACAAAGAAGAAATGAATTTGACCATATCTTGTAATGCATTGGCCAGAATTACCACTCCTCAAACTATTAAGATAGAAGGACATATCAAGAAGAAAAATGTTCAAGAAGTGAAAGATCACATCGAGCATCAAGAAATGGATCTGAGCCTATCTTGTAAAGCATTGGAAGAAATTACCACTCCTCAAACTCTCAATATAGAAGTACAATCAAGAAGAAAAAGGTTCAAGTAGTGAAGGATCACATTGAGCATCAACAACAAGTTCTCCAAATTTTAAAGGATAATTTCACTTTGGTGCAAAATTAAATGAAACAATAGGTATATCAACATCACGGTGAAAAAAGTTTTGATGTAGGTGATTGGGTATTTTTATGGCTACATCTCAAGCAAGCTATTTATGAGAAGGAAATATTGGCAATACTACATGCACTTAAGAAATGGCGACCTTATCCAATGGGAAGACACTTTAAGGTAAAAATGGATCATGATAGCTTTAAATACTTTTTAGAACAAATATTATCTTTAGAAGAACAGACAAATGGGTCACAAATATGTTGTGTTATGACTTTGACATCATCTATAGAAAAAGGAAGAAACTTTTTGTTGCAGATGCACTCTCAAGAAAGGATGAGGATGTGGAAGCATTGTTTTTTGCTATTTCTATTATCCAACCAAATTGGATAAACGGAGTAAGGGATGAATGGAAGAAGGAAAAAGAAGTGTGGCCACTCATTCAAAAGTTGCAGAATATCCCAATTCAAACAATATTGCCAGAACTTGAAGAGGAAGGAAAAATCATATTGGAACCTCGAGCAGTCACAGAAACAAGAACTTGATAGTTACAAAATCGATCATTTTCAGATTATCTCATCAAGTGGAAGAACTTACCCACTGAAGATTCCACATGGGAGGACAAGAATTTTATACATAAGCATCAAGAACTACTCAAGCGTTGAGGACAACACTTTTTGAAGGAGAGCGGCATGTTAGGCCCCTATACTACTAGTGTAACCGCTTATTGGTATTAGTAAAACCGCCTTATGATATTGTTGTACCCATGTAGTCCCCATATTGTTATTATTGTGCCTCATAGAAGCCCACTATTGTTATTATTGTGCCCTTAAATTATTATTGTTATGTCCGCTCTGATTATATTATGACCCCTTAGACTCCTATATATAGAAAGGAGGTCTTGTCATTTCTATCATCCAAGAATTGTTCATTTGTGTAATGTAAAGGAGGTTGCCCCCTCGAAGAGGCTTATTTCTAAGGTGTTGATCTATCTTTTCTATCTTTTTGTGAGCTGGTTTCATAACACCTTCTCTTCCATGATGCCCACATATTCCACCTTTTTGCACTTAGAAATATGCATCCATCTGTGGGTTCTTCCTCTTTTTGCTTCAAGTTCAAAGAAAAGTGGGATTGCAAATTTTTGGGGAATAACTCTCCCTCGTTCAATGAATTTATAATAGGATCTCAAACTAGGATGTTGACTAGGCTCCTATATATTTTGGAAGTCCTTCTCAATTTTTTTGGGGAAGCTTCCCCCTCCTGTAGTTGTTGTGTTACCTTGTGTTACCTTTTTGGGGAAGCTTCCTTTCCTGTAGCACCCTCTGCTCTTCCTGTAGCACACTTTGTTTTTCCTGTAGCATACTCTATTTTTCCTATAGCTTCCCTTTTCCATTTTGTTGGAGGGTGGTAGGTTTCTTAAGTTGTTTAAAAGAGGTTGATCTAGTGGTTTTACTACTCACATAAGCTATGGGATTCTTTGATATAGTCTCTGGAGATGTGACCTTCTCAACTTTTCTTTCAGTGGGTCCCACCTCCTCTTTTCTACTCGGGGACTCTTCAATTGTTATAGGGGCCTTTTTGGGAGTTTGAGGCCTTCCTTTCTTAATCCTGGTGCTTTTCTTCATCTTAAAGTAGAGGGGAGATTACCTTTGAATTTTATTTTTGGGTTTAGTTGGAGTGCTCAAGGTAGCTAAGGTGGCAACTACCTATTTTTCACTGGGTCCTGGAGACAAACTTATTTGCTCTGGCGATACCCCCTCTTCTCTAGATTCAACAGTTTTCTCAGGGCTCAGTTTTTCCTATTTCTCCCCCTTTTTCTCTTCATATTTCTCTTCCTCTACTTCTTCCTATGGTTCTTCCTCTGTCTTATATGCCTCTGTCTTTCTTTCCTTTGCTGCCTCTGCCTCTCCTTCTTCTTCTTTCCCCTCTCTTCCTCCAACACTGGAGGTTGGGGTCTCACCTGGTGTGAGGGTTTAAGTGTCAATGAAGGTCTCTTTGTCCATATCAATTAATTTGGACCAAAGGACAATGATCCTTAGTTTGTTCAAGGCATCTACTACCATCAAATTAATGAGGCCACAGTGGCCTAGTTGTTGGTGTTTTTGCTCTTTCACTTTTTGAGTCATGTCTTTGATGGACTGTAGGAGGAAGTATGGTGCACCGAGTCTTTGGGCTAGGGGAAATTATGCTTGAAACCTTAGTTCATGGAGTAATCTAAAATGGTATCCATAGACTACACTTATCATTCCTTCATAGGAGATGTATTTTAGGATATGGTAGGCCACCTCATCCCAAGGATACGGTTTGTTTTCCCTCCTAACTCCATTCTTGTCTTCAATAGGTTTTTCAGTGGCAATGAAGAAGTTATTTTTATCAATGGCACTGGTATTTTTTTCTTCTCTTTTTCATTGGATCCCTAGGGGAAGGGTTGTCAACCTGCTAATTAGCTCAAGATTGATTGAAATAGCTAGTCCCCTCACCAAAGTGGTGGCACTGACTTCTTTCTGAGAGATTAGGGCCATGGAAAATTCATATGCAATGTCATCATCATATCCCTTCAACAATTAAAATAATCTTAGCCACTGATGTCCTCTAAAAATGTCTAATATAGGAGGGTGAAGATGAATAATTTTAGTGTCTGAGGGATCCCTTCAATTGAATCCTCCCCCCATCTCTTTTTTCTGTTTTCGACTAAGTGAAGGCGGGATGCTTCCTATAATAGCTTTGATGTGTAATTTAGTGTAAGTAGAGGGTTGAAATATCTATTTGATGACAATTTTCTATATTCCCTCTAATCTATAGCTAGAAAAGTTCTTGAAATCCACAATTTGATTGATATTTCCTATAGAATTTAGGGTGCACCAGCACATAAGTTATGGACAAATGAGGGAGAGGATGCACTTAATTTTACCACATTGATTGGGATAAATATGGCAAAGTGGAGATCAATTTGACCTTGGTGGAATTATTTCACCCTTTTAAGCTTCCTATAGCAGTTCCTTGAGCTTCTTGTAGCTTTTGCAGGCTTCCTGTAGCTTCCTGTAGCTTCCTCTTGTAGAAATGGTAGAGCAGGGTTCAACTCTCCTCGATGGCTCCCCAAGCTTGTCCTCAGCTTAAAGTTTTTTGAAATGTGTAAATGCAAGAGAATTTGAGCCCTAGTACATTATATGCCATTTTTGGTTAGGGATTGGAGTGTTGTGATGACTTGGTAGAGGCACGAGGTTTCCTCTTTTGGATCATTGTCCCCACCTACAGTAATTATTCCTTCATTCCTTGTAATTAATACCCACTCTCTGTGATCCTAACTTGATTGATGTGACACCTCCATGTTGCATGAGGGATCATAATCACTTTTTTTTTACTGACCAAGGGTGGCCAAGTTAACTGGTCACCTACAGCTTATAAAATACCTCCTCTCGACATTCATACATTTTTCATTATTTACACATAGGGAGGAGATGAGAGATTTCCATACCTATGCCTACCTCATGATCGAAAGATGCAGGGATGTGCATGCTAGAGCTGGACCTTTTTACTATCACCAAGGGAGTTGTCTTGTTGTATTTTTCATTTTCCCGTGTATATCTTTTTCTTCTCATTCTATTTGATTGTTGATGTTGCTAGTGTCGGTCCTTTGTTGATGTCCCGAGTGCGTTGCTGGTGGAGAGTCCTTC
This sequence comes from Pinus taeda, assembly GCA_000404065.3. NCBI lineage: Eukaryota > Viridiplantae > Streptophyta > Pinopsida > Pinales > Pinaceae > Pinus > Pinus taeda. The sequence goes on from APFE030359778.1 coordinate 11,089, forward strand.
TTGGAGTGGTATGGTTACTATAGAGTTCCTCATGAGTTGGTATCACCCCCTCTACTTAATGGGACATGGAAAAAAATAGGATTATAGCTTTATGTAATGGTTGCACAGGCTGCTACCGAAGGAGGTTTTCTTCCTGTAATAGTCCTTTCCTTCTCTTTCAGGCTATTAGTCCTTTCCTTCTCTTTCAGGCTATTAACTACATGGGATTGATGAGAAAGGATGTATAGGTTTTGGAGGATGATACTAGGGCTCTAAGGAAAGTAGTGTAGGTTTTTGAAAATGGAGAAGATGTGCTCTATGAAATTTTTAAGAAATTTTTTAGGGTGAGACAGAGTGGAGGGTTTTTTTTTTTTTAATATTAATTTTTCTTGTGAAGTGGGACGAAAGAATGATGGATAGATCATGGGAGAGCCTTATTTACCTTTGGAAATGTTCTTCTTGGTGGTCTTTCCATTCAGATTTTCTTCCTATAGCTTTTCGGAGCCCTACTAGAGCAATCTAGAGAGGGGCTGAAATTGATTTTTGAGCTACTGGGAGAGGAGAATGTAATCTTGAGTATGTCTGACTTGTACCTATGGAATCCACCATTGTCTTCAAACCTACAAAATGACAAAAACTATTAACATACATGTTGTGGATCCATGTCCTGGGATTTTGCTTTTTTTTCTCTCTCTCTCTCTTTGTTTTTTGAGGCACACAAGCTGCCTTAGGAGAGGTTTGCAGCCTATGTGCCTACCATGAGCACCTCAAGAGAGGTTTTCACCTAGGGATCTTTATTTTTTATTTTTATTTACTCCTGGGCTACCTCAGGGAGGTTTTCAACCCTAGAGTTGGCCTTAGATGCCTCATAAAGGTTTTCATCCATGCCTTTTATTGTTTTTTTTTCTTATTTTTTTAAAACATATCAAAGAATGTTGTGACCTAGAATTTATGACACTTCCAATCACATTAACCTCTCTACTGATGGTGATGTTGAATTCCTCCTTAGACATAGGCTTTCAGTATACCTTCAATCTGTAGTCATTGAAAAGCAAAGGAATCCCTTCCTCATCAATGGTCATGATTTGAAAAGCTCCATAATCATGACATTTATCTATCAGGTATGGTCCTATCCATATTGTCATCAATTTTCCCTTGAAATCCTTGAACCTAGATTCATATAGTAAGGCCCAATACCCTTTGTGAAAAACTTTGTACTTGATAGGCTTATCATGCTAGACCTTCCTTTGTAATTATATAACTTCAGTGCGTAGGAGGGCCTGCATTTTGAATTCATCCAAGCCATTTAATTGGATCAGCCTCTCCTATTGCTCTTTGGTGACATCTAAATCCAATTGGGTTTCCATTCTCAAAGTATTATACTTAAACTCAATAAAGATCAGAGCTTTCTTTCCATAAACCAGATCATATGGAGTAAAACCAGTGGTTGTTTTCCAAGTTTTGTTATAGGCCCAATTGGCCTCCACTAATCTGTCTTCTCGATCCCTCCTGATGTTGCTCAAAACCTTGGTGAGGATGCCCTCTAATGTTGTATTTGTAACTTCTACTTATCCATTGGTCTGAGGGTGATAGGCAATAGATTTTTTGTGTTTGATATGATATTGCCTTAACATATTATCGATCAGATGTGATGTGAATTGATCTCCCTGATCGGTGGCTATCTCTCTAGGGTACCCAAATTTGTAGAACACATTCTCCCTTAAGAACTCAACCACTTTATCCATTGTTGTTTCCTTGACAGCCTTTGTCTCATCCCACTTTGTCAAATAATCAGTGCAGACAATGATGTACTTTTTCAGCCCTGATGGTGGATTAATTAGCCCAATGAAATCCATGCCCCACTTGTCAAATGGCTTTAAATCCACCTGGCATTGTAGGGTCATCCTGCCCTTGGGTGTGGGTTTCCCCATCATCTGGCACTGATCACATCTGTTGGTATACCTTCTTTCATCTTGGTGGAGAGTGGGCCAATAATAGCCATCTTGTAGAGCTTTGAAAGTTGTTCTCTTGGCATCAAAATGACCTCCACAAGGCCCATCATGACAGGTTGAGAGGACATCAAAGAATTCGTCCTCCCTAACACATATCCTTAAGATTTGATATGGTCCCAGCTTAAAGAGATTTCCCCCAATCTAAGTGAAAGGCCCACTTTTTCTTACAATTCTTCTCTTCTCCCTAGATGACATATCTATAGGAAATATTGTATACACTAGATAGTTTTCTATGCCAAAAAACCATGGGGAGAGAAATAATATAGGAAATAAGTGCTCATCTGGAAGTTGATCATCAAGCATCCCTTCATCACCTGCAGGTAAAGCAAGTCTAGGCAGAAAATATACAATTACATTTTATTTTCCTGGCTTGTCAATGATAGTTAAATAAACCTATTGTAACAATAACAACCATCTAATGATTCCAACATTCATATCATGCTTTTTCATTAAGTATTTGATAATTTCATGGTCATTATGCACAAAATTTTGGTATCCAGTGATGTAGTGTCTAAATTTTTCCAAAGAGTGTGCAACAGATAGGAGTTATTTCTTAGTTACCGTGTAGTTCAATTCAACCTTAGACATATTTTTACTAATGAGGTAAATGGCATAAGGTAACTTACCATCTATTTGTCCTAAAGTTGCCCCAACATATTTCTTAGATGCAACAACATGGATATGGAAAGGTAGAGCCCAATTTGGGCCTCTAAGTATGGGTACAATGGTTAATTTCTCTTTCAAGATCTCAAGGGCCTTTTGGTAGTTATCTGTTTAACAGAATTCTGAGTCCTTGGCCAGCAACCCAAACAATGGTGAAGCCACTTTGCTAAAGTCCTTGATAAACCTCCTATAGTATCCAAATAAGACCAAGAAACTCCTAACATCCCTCTACTTTTGAGGAGTAGGAACCTTTTTTATGATGGAAATTTTGTTTGGGTCCACTTATATTCCCTCCTGATATATTGAATGGCCAAGGATAGTCCCTGCATTCATTAAGAATTCACACTTCTCATGACTAAGTGAGAGGTTCATTTTAATGCTCTTCTTTAGGACTTCCCCAGGTTAGAGAGAGCCTTCAGGACGTCACACCCATAGGGAGTGAAACCATCCTTGTAGATCTCTACAAAGTCATAGACCAGCTCAAAAAAGATACTTAGAACTTCCCTTTGAAAAGTGGCGGGGGCTTTACATAAGTGGAAAGGAAGGAGCCTATAAACAAAGGTACCCCAAGGACATGTGAATGTAATTTTGTCTTGATCCTCAGGTTTGATCTAGATTTGATTGTAGCCACTGAGTCCATCTAGGAAAGAGAAGAACTTCTTCCCTACAAGACCATCTAAAAATTGATCAATGAAAGGTAAAGGGAAATGGTCTTTCTTGGCAGATTTGTTCAGCTCTCTCTAATCCAGATAGATCCTCCACTTCCCATTCTTCTTTGGGACCAAAACTAGAGGGGACACCCATTCACTATCTGAGATGGGGTATATGAACCCTCCATCCAGTAGCATTTGCAACACTTCATTTACTATGTCCTTGAGGGTTGGGTTCATTCTCCTTTGTGGTTGGCGCATAGGTTTTCATACTTCCTTAATGTATATGTGATGAGTACAAGCCTAAGGATGCACCCCTTTCCTTTCTTTATAGCTTCAAGCAAAATCATCTAAGTGATCTCTCAACATTTTGCACAACTTCTCTTCTTGGTTGGCTGAGAGAGAGGGGTTAATCTTCAAGGTTCTAGATGGATCAAATTCTACAAATTTGACATGTGCAGGACTTGGGTCAACTAGGCATAACTCAGTCCAAGGATTACCCTCAGATTCCTTCACAAGCTCAACAAGAGGCATCGTATTGGGGGGTTGATTATAGAGACTTTGGTAAATGAGGTCATCTTCATCAGATTACCCCCCTCCTATAACAACATCTAGGGTACATATTAGATGGGATGTTGTATGATACACTTCATATTCCTCCTCCTATTCTAACCATAGGGGTAATTCATGCTCAATAGATGGATGAGAAGGGGGGTATAATACCAACTATTTCAACAAATGCACATTCTTAATGGTCATGTTCCCAACCCTGCAACTTGTGTAAGCATTCACAATGGCTAACCATGGTCTTCCTGGGATGATAGGATAACCATTGAATTTGTTTTTGGGATGGAGAACTAAGAAGTTAGTAGGGTACTTCCATGATTCAATAGAGACCATTACATCCTCAACAACTCCTTCGGGAGCCATTGTGGATCTCTTTGCAAGTTGTAGCATTGTAGTCATCTTTCTCAAGGATCCTTGGAGGTTTATTTTTATCATGGTTTCTTTAGTCATCACATTGATGGTAGCCCCAATAATCAATCAAGGTTTGAGGGAAAATGATGCCATCAATGTGGACATATACCACAAGACTTCAAAGGTCTAGATATTTTGGACAAATCACTCTCCCTGGCATCAAATTAGATAATTTCCTAATAACATTGATGGTGGGGTGTCTATTTTTCTCCTCCTAGGGTGTTGAAACATTTCTCCTTGATAAGCTTATTTTATATGGGAACATCCTTAACAGATTGGAGGAGGGGTATTTTAACACAATGATTATTCAATTCTCCAATAAGTTCATTCTCTTCTAAGGTGCGTTGGTTATAATGGATCAATCTCTCAAGAAAAGAAAGTGGATTTACTTGAGGGTTACTCTCTTCCTTTTCCTCTTCAAGCTCCTCAGTTGATGATGGTGGTTGGTTATCCGGGAACACTCTTCCAGAACTAAGGTTGATTTCTTGAATCTCCTTAGCATAGGCAGGGTAAGATGTCTCTCCACTCTAGGCCTGTTGTTCTTGCTTGTTATTTGGGTTCGGATTGGGTTGAGAAGGCATCTAAGGTTACTTGGGTGGAGAAAGATGAGTGAGATTTGGTTGAGATCGAGTTGGAGGCACTAAAGAAGGAGGTTGGTTGACTTAAGTTTTCTACCCTTGTGATAGTTTATTCCATTGAGGATGTGGAGAAGCATATGGTTGAAATGGTTGATTGATAGGTTGGGGAGGATATTGAGGTTCATAAGGTCAAGAAGGAGGTGTGTACCACGATGAACAAGTGGAAGAGTACCAAGGTGGCAAGGGTGCATTCTGGTTGGGATAGTAATAAGAGTAGGATGCACCTTGCAAGCCTTGTTAGTATGGTCGAGGTCATTGAGGCCTCATTTGATTGATTAAATAGAGTTGCTCAACCCCACCTTTTGGCCCTTGGTATACATCTTTCAATATAGGAAAAGAAGAAAAATTATTTGTGGCATGGTTTTCCTCACAGACTAAATAGAACTCTATGACATTTAATGAACATTCATTTATGGGGTGCCTTCTAGTACATTTAGGGGGAAAATAGCTAAGGTCCTCTCTGCTTCCTCTTGATCTGCATGGTATCCATTTTCAAAGAAAATTTATGCAACATTTCACTTTTAAATTCCTCCAACATGTTTTCAATTTCATTCTTGATGGATGTTGTGGAGAGAGAGGAACTGACCAAAGCTTGACTAGCCCTACCCTTCTTCTTAACAGCCCTAGAATGGCTTTTGAACACTGTTTTGATGTCTTCATAGGATAATTGATATATTTCTCCCCCAAGCAACATGTTGAGGGTTTCTAGCATGTCCTCCCTGATCCCCCGGATAAGAACTAACTTGAGTGATTCGGGATCAAGGGTGCATTTGGCCCTCCTATAATTGAGCAGGAATCTTTCCTCATAGTCCTCTAGGGATTCATCAGGTCCAAGAGTAATTCTAAATATTTCTTCTTTGGTTTCTTTGGACCTACAATAGTCCTTGTACTTGTTGTTAAAGGCTTGTTGCATTTGAGCCCAAGTAGTGATGCTATCCCCTAGTAGACCCAAAAACCAACACAAGGCTACATCCTTAAGGGTAGATGGGAATAACTTCATCTTCTGGTCATCAGAGGTATAATCATAGGTCCTATAGACGACAACAAACTCAAAAAAAAAGGTATCAGGGTCCTTAGAGGGTAAGCCATGGAAGTGAGGAAGGGTAGTAGGGCTTATATTATTCATTCTAGCCTCTCCATTAGTTTCTTTGATAGGGAAAACCTCCTCATTTATGTTTTTAGCCATGGTTTGGCTAGGCGAAATTGGTTTTTCTTCTTCCCTAGTAGGTTCTTCAAAAATCTCAGGTTGTTCACCTAAGGGTTCTTCTAACTCCCTGTAGTCAAAGAGGGAAGTTTACAGTCACTGAAGAAGAGTGAAGGTTGATTGTTTGATGGTGTGGGGGTGTTCGGTAAGAATTTTCCTTGGGTATCTCTATTCCCATGAGGTATGAAAGAAAAAAAATAAAATTTATGTGATTTTTTCAAAACTGAATATAAAATAGAAAGAACTGCTTAAGCAAAAATAACATATACCTAGACACATCCCTGAAAATGGTACCAAAAAGTGGTGAGCCCTAGTATTACACCAAGAGTGATGCAACTTCTAGAGGCTCCTCAACTCCATTTATCAACCCGAGGTTCATACAAACTTCAAGGTGACAATGCTATATACACAGTAGACGGAATCCTACTTATGCCACCCTCAACTAGGTCATTTGATCATTAGGGATCCAAGACCATTCTTCTACTAAATTAGGGGAAATTAACTACTGAAAGTGCAATTCAAAAGCTATCCCTAGTGTATAAAAAAGTAAATTCTTTTCAAATATAACTTGTAAATGATATCAACTTGTAAATGCTAATGAATCAATTCATGAAAGAACATAAGAGTTATGATACCTACTTAAAGGAAACTACTCTAATTGAAATCAAACATCGAGCTATCAAATTCACTAGAAAGTAGAAAATTATTCTACCAAATCAAAACTCAATATTTCATGCATCATCTATCTAATTCACACTTTCATATAAAGTAATGTCCTATTTTCCAAATCTATGATGAAGAAACTAATTCCATTTTCTCTTGCAGTGAAGGAAAAGGAATGGAGGGAATGGCCTAGGTGGTAACTGATCATGGAGTCCAAGTTGGGGGGTAAACCTACTCCTAAACTAAACCATAGTGGCATTACATGTCAAGATAAGGGAAAAACAAGCTGTTATAGGCATGTGACAGGAAGCTGCTACAGGAAGTCCTGTAATTCTATAGAAAGGCTGCTGAGAGGGTTTGGAAGGTAAGGATGGTGGGATCAAGAGATGGAAAGATTGATGAAGTTTATGGAGGATGGATGGAAGGTGAACAATACAACTAGCTAAGCTCAATACTTCAGGAAGGCCAGTTTTGGACTAAGTGGGCTACTCATGGTGACCTAAAAAGCAAAGATCAAGAATAATGGTTGGGATTCATCAAAAGAGAGTGGAGAAGTTCTTGGTGGACTTAGTGAAAAGGTTCCTTGCCTTCAGGTCCAACATTCCTGCAACATCACATGCACCTACTCTTATTTTCATCTAAAAAATATTATAACCAATGGTGAAAAAGATGAGTTGAATTTGGAAACTATCTAACTAATGTTAAAATCTCTGATCTATGCAATGAAATAACTTCTAATCTACAACAATAATTTGTAAATCAAGATAACTAATGTAGAGAGTTTTCCAAGAAATCATCACATAGTGTTTTTGTGTTGTGATTGTAGAGTCCTCTAATCAGACTCCCATGAGAGAGATGAGATAGAGGCAACAGTCAAAGAGTTTTTGAGGAATTATATTTTACTAAATTATAGCAACTAATCAAACATTCTAAGTTAAAAGAGATATCAATACATAATAAGGACCTAAGTTACTGGGGTTGGGCCCAAACCCAAGAGCCTCAGCCCCCTGAACTAACTCAGTGATGAATCAATAAGAAAATTCTCATTACCATTGCAGAAATGTCAAATACATCACATAATAAGTCAAATTAGCAGTCATAAGTGCTTGAGCTCAATAACTTCTTGGCTACAAACAAATTCGAATCCTAATGAGTTCCTTGGCATGTTTATCTATACAAAAGGGTAGTTACCAACAACTCCCTAGAAAATAGAGATTTTTGTCTCCTAAAACTCGAGAAAGGTGGATCTAGATCTTCATTGAACTACATTGACTTGGCTACCAATGACCTCGTCCTGCTTGCCTGCCAATGACTTTGAGTTTATGAGAGATAAAGTGGTGATTTTGGTTTATTGAAGGAGTTAAGGAGGTGGAAAACCTCCTATAATCTCTCCATGTTGTCTACTCTAAGATCCTACATTCAAATTATCTCAAAATTGCTCCCATTCCTGCATTTAAACCATGTTATGCCACATGACATAGAAACACATCTTTTATCCTCCTCACTAAGCAAAATATATCAAAAATTTTAAATAAATGTAAGAAAGAGATCATTCTAAAGCTAGAGGATGGAATTATGACCCTTGTGATATACCTATTAATTAGCCTCATCAGATAGTCCACATCCTCATCACCTGTACCTTGTCGTAACCTATGCATAAGCTCCATGTACTTGTCATCCTATTGTCCTTCCTATAAGATCTAATCCTGTAAGTTTGTCCCATAAGAAATCATAACTTCTATGTGATTCATTTGTAATATTCCACTAAGAGTATCTACAACCTTTTTCTCTTTACCTTTAATGTACATGATCTCAAAGTCAAATTCACTAATCGTGGCCAACCATCTAGCTTGTTTGGAATTTAGGTTCGGTTGGTCAAATAGATACCTCAATCCACTTTGATCACTCATCAATACAAAGAATATAGTGTCTCCACATTTTCAATGTGTCGATAATTGTTGCCAACTCAAGATCATGTGTCAAATAATTCTGCTCATGTCCATTTAGTTTCCTTGATTCATAACACACTAACTATGCTTCATGCATCAAGACTCCACCAAGTCCTCTCTTGCAAGCATTTGTACATACCACAAACTCTTTGTCTAGATCTGCAATATTTAAAACTAGAGTGTTTTTCAACAACTACTTCAACTTCTCAAATATGGCTGCACATTCTTGTGTCCATTCAAATTTATTACCTTTCCTTTGCAATGATGTAATAGGATAAGAAATATGTGATAAGTTCCTGATGAAGCTCGTGTAATAACTTGCTAATCCCATGAATGATCTTACCTCATCCACATTCCTAGGAGTTTCCCACTCCATGATAACCCTTATATTTTTTGGATCCACTACTATGCGTTCCTTGGAAACCACCTTGTCATGCGGAAAGAGTTATTTTTGCTGACAAAACTAACCTCCCTAGGAGTCTAAGACTCTCTAGTGACAAACAAGACAATTAAGAGCAATCCTTCTCTAAACATGCATTATTCTATGAGAAACCAAGTGTTTTTCGATCCTACCTCAAGTCCAACGCTTGTTGTAGCAGTCCAGCCTCGTCGATCCAGATGAGCTCCTCCTTCACTTGAAACCTGCATACACTAACAATCAAACGATTACATAACACCTGAATATTCCATAAAACAAAGCATATTCAACATATAGACCAAGGAGTATATGAAACAATTCATTAACAACAAATCATTGAGAAGAATGGACTTATTTGTATTTAGGAAACAAAAAAGAAACCATTACAACCTGAGCCTTGGTGTTGTGCAAGTTCCTCCCAGGGTCCAAGAGTTTTCCTCTACTTTCACAAGCTCACCCACTTCAAATGAAACAAGAAAGGATGGTAATCTCTCCTCACAAGTTTACAATGGAAGTCCTAATTCCAGCAGCATCTACCCTTTGGAATGTTCAGCTTTCAACCTCCCCTCCTCTGGCCCAAGGCCTGTATTTATATTGTTCTAGAGGAAGTTATTCAGTTCCAACATCAATGGGATACTCCCTCTTTTGGATGGGGTAGCTCCTCTCTTGATGGGATAAGTTCCTCTATCATAGGGATGCATGAACTATCTGGAGGCGCTCAATACACGTCAAACACTCTTCTAGAAGGCTCTAGAAGTGACCACAAGTAACTTTTTAAAGATGAAACTCGCGCCTTTTGACTTTACAGGGGTACGCACCCATCCTTTGGCTTACAGAGCGTACAAGTACGCAGGTACAATGAGTTTGGGATGCGTACACGCAGGCAAGGTAGAGAGAACCTGCGTACCCAGAGATAAACATGTTTTTTAGTGACTTTCTCTCTTTTTTGAAGTTTGACATGAAGAGAAGAGGTACAAGGCTTGACAAGGAGGATAATATGACTATTTGATTGAGCCATATTAACTGCAGATAGTCATGGTGACAAATTTCAGTGTAACAGATTGCCCCCTAAAGTGCGAAGCCTGTAATAGATAAGGGTTTTATATTATCTAGGAAGGGTGAAGTACTTTATCATTTCAAGGATTATCTCGTGGAGAGCCTGGTCAGAACCTGCAATTTTCAACACAAAATACATGTATAAGATTATATCATCGCTGAGGTAGGCATTCCAATACTCAGATCAAAACTTTAACTAACAGACTAACTATTCTGATACAGGAATGATTTCATAATACATCATAATCATAGACTCGTGTAGACACAGTATGGACGTAGCCATCTGTTTATGATTGGTCTACAATATAATGAATACAAAACTCCTCACAGCCTGGATGGTGGAAACTAGATCCAGGTCTTCATTTCTACTTCCCGAATTGGTACGATTCTAGCCATGTGAATAAATGAGTCGATGTCGAACATGGTAGAAACCACTTGATTACCGGTCAATGATGTAAACCGTTAACAAGTGTGGGAGAGACCACCAGTAATGTCAATGGTTCTCAAAGTACCCAGCACAATCCATGAGATGCGAATGAATGAGTCGATGTCGAACATTTCATGGAATCCTTCGATCGCAAGTCAATGATGAAAACTGACGTCGAAGGCGAGAAACCTGCCATTGATGCATGCAGACTCCAATGTACTGACGATTTCTAAGTCAACTCTCTAGATAATGTGCTGATGTCGATAGAAAGCGACCCTTCGCAGGCAAGCCCACAACACGAAACCATAGTTCAAGTTGAAGAAATGTTGCTGCAAGGACTGACTCAATGATGACACAATGAATGATAGGTACTTTGCGGTTGAATGTTTTGTTTACAGACCTCTTGAACACATAATGACACAACATATGGTTTGGCGACGAATGACTCAAAGTCGACTCCCATAAACCGGCTAAAGATGTCAATGATCTTGGTCAACTGTGAGACAAGGGATTTCCCAACCCAGGCGAATGAATAAGTGTCGTGTTCAAGAGTGGTAGTAAGGTTTTATTTCTGAGACAAAAGGATATCAAATAGGCTCATTCTTCTCATTTTTCCCCCACCATTTCTGGCAAGTACCTCTTTATTTTTTACAAGCTTGAGGAGGATAACATATGCTTGTTTGAAGCTCATCCTTTGGATGAGTCCAACTTAGTTTTTGATTCGAACCCTAAGAAGGAGTGGTCCGTTCCTATTTGTAATAGAACAGGTCCTTTACTGTGAAATTTTAACGAGTCCAGTATAGGAGAAACTCAGTGTTTTTCATATTTAGAGAGTCTGAAAAACTTAGAAGACTCCAGATTGGACTTTTTCGTAAATTTGTGTCTCCTAGGCCTGAAAAAGTATAAAATAATACCTAGGAGAACCACTTGATCTTGCGACCAAGGATATTTTCATAGTTAGTGTCTTT